>LNAC01000334.1:1445934-1552243 GCA_002007465.1 Ailurus styani
GATGCTCACTGCCTGCAAAAAGGGCATTCCTCAGAGGGAGGTGACCCACATGTCCTTCATCCATTCTTTTCCCTCCATGATAGAGATCTTTGAGGGCTTTGTGTTAGGGTTGGGACAACTGCTAATTCATGAACTTGTTCTTCAGGTGTTGCTGTGGCTAACAGACCCGGAGGCTAGCATTTTCCTCCTGTGATTAGAAAACAAATATATAGTGCCTTGAGTCTATAAATTNGAGGTGACCCACGTGTCCTTCATCCATTCTTTTCCCTCCATGATAGAGATCTTTGAGGGCTTTTTGTTAGGGTTGGGACAACTGGTAATTCATGAACTTGTTCTTCAGGTGTTGCTGTGGCTAACAGACCCCGAGGCTAGCATTTTCCTCCTGTGATTAGAAAACAAATATATAGTGCCTTGAGTCTATAAATTCCTGCTTGCAGATAATAATGACACAGAAAACAGTCTCAGGATAAGGCTTTGTTTTCAGAAATAATTTGGAAATATTTTTGAGTTAGCAAGTTCTGATTTTCTGCATGAATTTTTCTGAGGTCTTGGAACAAAATAAGAGCAGACTCTGAGTGGTGTCAGTGTTGTTCTGGAATGTGTCAGGCTCCTCCGGCCAGAGAGTTTGGTTCTCTCTCTGATCCCTGGGATTTATGACATTCTTAATCAGGAGGAAGTAGCTGGAAGATTTCTTCCAATTCAAATGAAGGCAAAATTTATGTGCCGTAGGGTGAATTGGTCATCTCTTTCTAGAAAAGGCCATTTCATTCCCAGTCTTCATTTAAGGTTGGGATTGATTTATCCCCCTAGTTAAGTGCCACACAGTTGGTCCCAAACCAGGGTGTATGTGAGATGTTTATTAGACTATAGCATGAGTCTGATGGTGCAGCTGCTCCCAGTGGACCCCCTGTCCTGTCCCCACACCAAACCATTGCCAGACTGCACCAAGGTGACTTAAAGTAATGCCAGTCCCAAACCAAAGATAAGTAATTCAACCTTTACCAAATCTTCAACAAGATTTTAAATAAGATCACGGTCTCACTCCCAGTAATATATTTTGAAACCCACTTTTCCCATCTTTGCTGTATAGACTTTGCTAACATATTCCAACTCTAAACCCTGTTTCTCTCTAAACTCCTCCCAAAAACTCTCAATGGGAGCACCAAAGATTCTTACTCTTTTCCTTCCTCCCTTTTCCTTTTGCAGATTACTTATTTACCAGGTCAGCCAAAATCATGCACTGCTCCTCAGTATCTGGATGGAGCCAAAGAAGAGCCAGCAGTTAATGTGACCAGAATCTTCCTCCTTCAACAAGAAGGCATCAAGATGGTCAGGAGATCCTCTGAGTTCTGAGCTCAGGCTTCATGAGGTCTTGCTGCTTCTGTGCTTTCTCAGAACAATGTCAGAAGGACAGGCCAAGACACCCATGGGAAAATGAAAGCGTGAGACCTAGAGGCCATTCTTGACCAGCCAAGCTGCAGCCTACACACCACTGATCACAGACCACGAGCAAGTCCAGGGAAGGTCAACGAAGCCTGGTCCAGGTCAAGAAAACTATCCAGGTGTCCCACAGAATTGTGAGAATCAATATATGATTACTGATTTAAGCCACTGGGTTTTGGGTGGATTTTTGTTAGTCAGCAGTATCATGGCAATAGATGGCTGATGATGGCTATCTACTGTCTTAAATGCATCTTGATTCAGATCAAGACCTACCTTCAATCTCAGCTCATCCTAAGAGATGTTTTTGCCTACTCCAGCCTTCCANCAAGACACCCATGGGAAAATGAAAGCGTGAGGCCTAGAGGCCATTCTTGACCAGCCAAGCTGCAGCCTACACACCACTGATCACAGACCATGAGCAAGTCCAGGGAAGGTCAACGAAGCCTGGTCCAGGTCAAGAAAACTATCCAGGTGTCCCACAGAATTGTGAGAATCAATATATGATTATTGATTTAAGCCACTGGGTTTTGGGTGGATTTTTGTTAGTCAGCAATATCTTGGCAATAGATGGCTGATGATGGCTGTCTACTGTCTTAAATGCATCTTGATTCAGGTCAAGACCTACCTTCAATCTCAGCTCATCCTAAGAGATGTTTTTGCCTACTCCAGCCTTCCATGATTTTCCTCTCAGCCGAGTTTCTTTACCATAGAATTAGGCATCAATCTCAGCTTTGTACTATGACATTTCCTATTTTTCTCTTGTACATAAGAGTCTCACAATGTTATCTCACAATGTTATGTCATGCTGCCTCCACCAAAATAAGGTCTTATATAACATCTCAATATGTAACATCATCATGACCCACAGGAAAAAAGGATTTTCTAATAGTCTACACAAAATCAATAATATCAGTTGTTAAACCTAACTCATGCCTTTTGTTCCGTGACAGTGTAGAAACAGTTGAGTGTTATCCAAAGGGAAAAGTGGCCCACCGGGTTAGATGGTACTAGTCCCTCCCCCTCCCCCTCTGGGTCTGAGAAATCTTCTCTTTCTACTAGATGGCAAATTTCCTGAGGTCGGTATCCTTCCTGTTGTTCTTCTGCATCTCCCTTAAGACATTGTGGGACACCAGGAACATAGGTGGTCATAAATGACTGCTGCTGACCTCTGGATGGGTTCCTTAAAGGGGATAAAACATTCCCTTCTTCCCCCAGTCACTGGATATTTTGCAATTTTCCCCTGCTTGTTCTCCTCTCCCTCCTTTCTCCTTGATTACTGCCAGGGCAGATTCCTCCATCCTAACCCCTGGGAGTCTATTTCATTTCCTAATTACTTTCCCTGCTGAGAACATTCTTGTCTTGCTGTATCTAACCCAAATTTCCCTTTTTGTGGCTTCAGGCCATTGCTCCTTAGTCTAAATCCTCTGAAAGGAAGAATAATTCCCTTGATTAATTTATATTGTAATCTCAAAGCTGTTTATACATCACAATTTCTGCTTCCCTGGAGTCTCTTTTTGCTAGATTAGAGGAATAAGATTTCCTTCTCTCCGTTTCTTCTCTGTACCTAAATTTTTGGTTTACAAACCTCTAAGGTCTTCCTAGGTGCTCTATTTAGGTATTTTTCTTTCCAGACTGATGTAAAAATAATTGCTTTCAATTATTGACTATTTCCTTTATGTGCTAGGCAGTGGACCATGCATTTTTACACACATTATTTTATTTGACTCTTAGAATGAGGCAAGGGCTGTTGTTAACCCTCTTTAATCTATTAAGAAACTGAAGCCCAGAGAGGTTAAGCAACAACTGAAAGTTCACACAACTTGTTAGAAGCAGATTTGGGGCTTGCATTCTGGTCTTTTCACTCAATGGTTGCACATGGTCTTTCCATTGATTCTCATCAGGTTACCTATATTGACATCCTAGTCTGCTTTTCAGTTATTTTGTTTTTATGTGCTTAAGGAAGTGTGTACTTTAAAAGAGTCATGTGATGTGGGCTGGAGTATCAGTCTGAGCACTACTGACTCTGTGGGTCTGGACTAGGTATTTTTGAATCTGTGAAATGGGAGAGTGGTCATACTTCTTGTGAGGTTCAGAGAAGATAATGTCCATGATAAACTCAGAATCACAATACCCATCAGAGCAGCTTGTTTTGTTATTCCAAATGGTTTGTTTTTGTTACTCTTATTTTATTACTATCTTTCTTACTGTCATCATTAATTTTGAGAGTGAGAAATGGGAGAATTAGAAGCTTGATAAATCCAGAAGCAAAGAATGGCCCATGGATCTAGGCTGCAGCAGCTTAATCTGGACTTGGAATTCGGAATTCCATCCCTGGCCTTTACTCCTGGAACTTGGATGAGCCTGGGTCAATCACTGATGTTCTGGGTCTGCCAATTTATTTCTGTGTCACCCCGTAATCTCCCCTCCTTGTCAGTAAAAGGATAAATTCCATTTACAGAGGAGGTTTCTCTGCCTTTCAAGATTTCCATTTTGTGGGCGCCTGGGTGGCTCAGTGGGCTAAAGCCTCTGCCTTCGGCTCAGGTCATGATCTCAGGGTCCTGGGATCGAGGCCCGCATCAGGCTCCCTGCTCAGTGGGGAGCCTGCTTCCTCCTCTCTCTCTGCCTGCCTCTCTGCCTACTTGTGATCTCTCTCTCTCTGTGTCAAATAAATAAATAAAATCTTAAAAAAAAAAGATTTCCCTTTTCTTAGGAGTGGCGAAGTGGTCCTCAGTGGATCTCCAAGCAAAGGACCATTTCTCAGGGCTAGTCCTTGGTTGGATGTACAGCCATGCAGGGTTACCCTCAGCCTCCCTCTCCATTGGGAGAATGGAGAATTCCCACCAGCCTTGGAGAATCAGGATATTTGTGTTATTTATTTCTTTATTTTAAGAGAGCCACTGAGTTTCTTTAAACTACTTTAGTTCTTTCATCTTCAAGGGAGCAATAAAGCTACCTATTTTTCAGGCAAGATAATATAAACGAATGAGTATTGGACTAGTTATGAATCTTTAGCCCAAATGCTTCCCCTTTTGAGTGTGTTCTCCTTTTCTGTAAAATGAGATTGTTGGACTAGATGAGGAGTTGGGAACTGAAACACCTGTCGTGTCTGGACAAATATCTCTGATGATTACAGCAGGCCTCATGTGACCTGAAAGTCTTGGTAAAGGGGAATCACTGCCTACTCCCCACCAACTGGCACCATATGGAATGCACACACCTAGGGCTGCCAGGTTTTAGATTTTTCCAAAAAGATTAAAGATCTGATATCTTTGTGACATTTCTTGTCTCTTACGTGTGGTAACTTTGAGTGAGATAAAATTGGTAGACAAAACAAAGACCTTGGATTTTGAGCTGCCAGGCAAATGAGCTAATATGACACTTCAGAATGTGCACATGAATTGCCTGGGGATTTGCTAACAGGCAGAATCTGCTCTAGAACCTGAGAGATGAGATTGTGGGATGCTAACAAGCTTGCAGGTGATCCAATGTTACTGGTCCAGAGACCACACAGAAAGTTGCAAGAGGGCTGGATGATCTCAGAGTGCTTTCCTTCATCTCAAGCAGTTGGTGGTGGCGTTGGGATTCTTAAAGCTCATTAGGCTACACTAGACTTGTCCTTCAGATCTGTATTCTACCCATTCCTGATCTGCATCCTTCTGGTCTCCATCCCGTGTGTCACTGCTCTATCACAATAACATCCTGAATTCCCTTTGGCCTTAAAGTAATCACAGTCTTTTTTTTTTTTTTTTAAGATTTTATTTATTTATTTGACAGAGAGAGAGAGACAACAAGAGAGGGAACATAAGCAGGCGGAGTGGGAGAGGAATAAGCAGGCTTCCTGCCGAGTAGGGAACCCGATGTGGGGCTCGATCCCAGGACCCTGGGGTCATGATCTGAGCTGAAGGAAGACGCTTAACAACTGAGCCACCCAGGCACCCCTAATCACAGTCTTATTTGGTGACTTCGGGTGCTTGATATTTCTGGATATTGTAAATGACACATCCTGATATAAGAGCATCCCAGATTTTTTCCAAGATAATTGCACAGGAATTATCATAAGGTGTTAAGAGTCCTTGAGCAGAGCTGAGGTCACTAATTTGGAAACATGAATAACTTTTTATAGAAAATGAGGGTCACAGTTTTAAAATTAGGCTTTGGTTTCTCCTGATAAAGCCCCCATAATATTGGTTGTTCTGGTGACAGGGGACAGATATTTATTCATTCATCCATTTAATAAATACTTATTGTCTGTGATGTGCCAGGCAATAATCTAGGTGCTGGGGATTTAACAGTGAGCAAGACAAAATTATTTGCTCTAATGGAGCTGCATTTCAGTGAGAGAAACAGATAAGAAACCAGTCAACAAATAAATAAATAGTATAATGTCAGGCAGTAATAAGTGCTATGAAGAAAAACATTGTCAAGGTTAGAAGATAGATTGTTGGATGAGGACTGGGAGTATTTTGAAGAGAGTCATCAGCATAGGTGTCTCTGGGGAGTGACATTTGAGCAGAAACACATATAACATAGAGGAGTGAGCCATGCCAAGTTCTAAGGGAAGAGCATTCCACGCAGAGGGAGCAGGCAGTGCTGAGGCCCTAATGTGGGGGTAACGTAAAAGTGCCCAAGAAACAGCAGAAGGCCAGCGTGGCTTGAGTGAAGTCAGCAAAGGCTGAAGTGGCAGCAGGCAAAGTTAGTAAGGGAAGCAGGGCCGCTCAGAGCTGGGAGGGAGAAAGATTGAGTTCTCTCATGTGTGATGGGAGGTCACAGTACTGGTACCAGCAGAGGGCTAATCCTGCTTGATCTGTGCTTTTTATGAGATTAAGAGGTGCTAAGAATCTGTCCGTCAGTGCACAGCCTATTTTTATAAATAAAGTTTCATCAGAACACGGCCACAGCCATTAACTTGGACACAGTCTCTGGCTGCTTTTGTACTGCAAGGACAGAGCTAGGTAGTTGTGACAGACTGCATGGGCTCCAAAATACCCATCTCTTGCCAGTCCATCTTTCCACGGGCACCAGAGAGACCTGCCTGAAGTGCAAATCTGACTACGATAGGCCCGTCTCACTTGTGTCAGTGGCTCTCCATTTCTCAAGTTTAAGTCTAAGCTCCTTTTCACGGTGTCCAAATTGTTCACGATCTGGCCCCAGCCTCACCTTAGACTTTCTACACTATATTAGGAATGTTGAAACTCATGCTATTTTCCTCCTATTTCTTTTTTTCTTGGCTATTCCTTTTATCTGAAATGCTGTCCTTCCGTAGCCCTTACCCTCATCCATTTGGCTCCTATTCATCCTTTAAGGCTCCACTTGGATGTCTCTTCTCTGACCTGCCCATTCAATGGCTGTCCCCACTGGGATTTCCTGCCACCACTCCTTAGTTTTCCTTTCAGAGTCTCTGCATGTCTTCACCATTGCATCCCACATTTCTGTTCATTTGTCTCTATTCATTAGGATGAGACCAACTCAAACTGGTTGATATCATGAGGAAACATGTAGACCCTTGCTGCTGGGAAGGTAGGAGCTGATTGGGCTTCAGGGCTGACCTAATCTGGATGCTTCTGCTCAGTTTCTCCACGATTCTTTCATCTTCTGGATGCTGGCTTCATCTTCAAGTTGGACACATGATGGCTGTAATGGTTTCACTATATCCAACGGTCAGAGAGAGACAGCAAACTTTCCCTCTTTATCTCACTGACCTCTTTGAGGTCACGTGTCTGCTTTTGAATCATTCTTACTGATTGGGAAAGCCATGTGTTGACTGGCTCAAGCCTGGGTTCCTGCACTGATCACCCACTGGAAAGGCTAAGAGGTTCCTTTAGAACCACCATGCCCAGTCCTCAAGCCAGGGATGGGGCCAGCTTGCTCTGGAGCACATGAGAAACTGAGCAATGGCAGGGGTCTGTTCAGGAGGAAGGAGCTACAGATACTGAGTTAGAAATCAACACTGTTTTGTGTTGTGCTCGAATCCACCATTAAATGGATTACCTTGAGGTCAGTGAGGTGTGATGTTACTTCTTTCATCTTTACACTCCCAACACTGGACATAGTGCCTATGGTAGGTGTTCACTCTAAAGGACTGAATTATAATGACATTCAAATATAATTTAGTTAAAGGGAAGACAACCTTCAGAGAAAAGCCATACTTTGGTCCAAATGCAGAAAATCAATGTATCCTTCTCAGCACTTTATTCCCTACCTATACAGCCGAACTTGACCTTTGTTATTCCTGGTTATTTCTATCCTTTTAATTATGGGAATGTCATTATCAGTGATTAAAATTAAGTAGGTACCTGCTGAACAAAGGTTCAGAGGACAATGAGTGCCACTAAAAAGGCAGACTGATAGACCACTAATGTACAGCATATGGACGTATGGTTTCCACCTTTGCTGGGTGCTGTTGATGGCAATTGCTCAAATTAAATGCTGAAGGCAGAAACTCACTGAGTTCAGATCATATCCAAGTGTTCTAAAGCTGTTGAATGAATGATTCCTGGAAACTTTAATCATTGTATTTGAAGTCCCTCAGGGGACAAAAACATTTAGATTTAATTAATATTACTTTCATCACTCTGTATCATGCCCTGGGTCTGCTGAATGGTGGTGGAAATCTGTGCAAATCTCTTCTAGTGAGTCACCTTGTGTATGAGCATTACAAGGGATGTGAACATGACCAGAACCAGCCTATGATTCTGTAGTTGCTATCAGAGTCAGAGGAAGAGCTGAAACCCAGGCATGGAAGGAAGGGCAAATCTGGGCATCTCAGAAACTAGATGGCTCTAACTCAACCACCATTTACCTTTTCTCCCTCTTGATTTTCCTTCTCTCTGCTTTTGGGCATCATTCTCTCCCATCGTTTTCTATATGAGATTGTCATCAGGGTATCCACAGCTCCTTGTTTTGTATCTTCTCAGACTGGTTTCCAGAGAGGCAAAAACTATCAGGAAATACTCTGATTGGCCCAAACTTGGGGAATATCCATGCAATCTGGACCCATTAGTGGTCATGGTATGTGTTGCATAGGTGTGATGGCTTATTAGCTGTGAACTGGAGCAGAGCTGGGACGAATGGTTCTCCAAAAGAAGTAGGGGCTTTGGGTTGCTGCCTGACCTTGCCTGTTTTTCCTAATTGCAGTGCTGAAATTGTGGCCCAGATGGGTAATCCTCTCTTGGGCTCAGTCGCATGCCACTGGATCCCACCAACACTGGCCAGAGGACTCAGTTCTTGGTCATCTGAACCACTTTATGAGGACATTTTAAGTCTTTCTGACTCAGATCAGGGTTGGTGTGTGGGGCCACACCTGCACAGGAAGTCAAGTGTCTTCTCTGTTCTTCAAATGCTATTGCAATTGTTGGCTCAAAAATGCAACCCTGGGTTGAAAAGCAGTTCTTTATTCTCCAGAATGATTCACTAATACATAACGTGTAAGGCTTTCTTGTCTCCTGTCTTTAGTCTGAAGGGCCAAGTTTTAGAACATCCCCCAAATATTCTGTTTTGTGTAGTTTGTGTCAGACTTAGGAATCACTACCTTTGGGATCACTATAGTTAAACTTAAGTCATATTCACTCCTTACAAACACTGTGGACACAATTGGAAGAACAATTTAAATCAACAATGCACATGATACACTTGGTTGATAGAGGCATCTGACAAATCCCCATTTCTATTTTCCCAGAGTGAGTGGTCTTGTGAATGAGTATCCTGGCTCTAAGAACAGAGTAATCTTTAAAAATACATATGGAACTGTGGCACTCATGAACTTAGGAAAACTTCAGTGGTTCTCACAGTTCTTAAAATAAAATTTGCAATCCTCATCAGGACCTAAAATGCTCTTAAAAATCTAGGTAGCTCAGTTGGTTGAGTGGTGGACTCTTGAATTCAGCTCAGGTCATGGTCTAAAAGTATTGAGATCAAGCCCAGCTTCAGGCTCTGTGCTCAGTTGGGAGTCTGCTTGAGGTTTTTTTCCTCTGCCTCTCCTCCCACTTGTGCATCCTCTAGCCACTTGTCACTATTTAATTTAATCAAAATTAAAATTTCAAGTTGAGTTTCTTAATTGCAATGGCTTCATTTTCAGTGACATGTCTGTGTTGGGTAGTGCAGATGTAGAACATTGGCCTCATCTCAGAAAATTCTATCGGATAGCCTTGCTCTGCATGGCCTAGCCCTGGCTACCTCACACCATTGCCCCGGTTCTTGCATTTCAGACTCTTTCTTTTTTTGTTCAATGCACTCCACTCTTCCCACTGTCACTCACACTTCTGCCCTCTCCCCTCTCCACCTTTTTAGCTCATCGAGTCTCAGGCTAAATGACCCTTCCTGCAGGGAAATCTTCCAAGACCCTGCCTCTAGTCTAAACAAGGTCTCACTGTTAGCCCCTCTGTCATCAGCCTATACTTTTTGTTTATAGTACTTAGACTTACGGAGGTATTTAGAAATTTTCATGGGTGATACCTAACATCCCCTTTAAGCTATAGGCTTATCAGGGCAGCTGGGTCTCACTACTTTAACCCCAGTGTCCAAACATAGTAGGTATTTGGTAAATATATGTTGTGTGAATGCATGATAGAATGAGTTCTCCCATGTGCCATCTCCACAAAGCACATTCTTTCTGGTTTCCAGATGATACAGAGGCCTTAATTTTCTCTTCCCATGTCCATCTTCTTCCTCTCCTTTCTCTGCAAGGGTCACTTTGGATTCCTTTGGGGTTTGCTGGCACCTCTGTCTGTGGTATGTCCATGTCTTGATCACGTTGCTGTGACATGCAGTTTCCCCAGAAAGAGGAAAGGTAAGGTGGCAGAGTAAACTAAATTTTCTTGTCCACGGCCTAGGACTTGTTTATTTTTCATAATAATAATTGGCAGAGTAGAATATTTTAATTTTCATATATCTATGTAATTAATATGTCCACATTAGAAATCAATTATCCTTGATAATTACCATTGGTGCTATGGATCATAAGCTGAACACTAGTCTTGCTAACGAACTGAATGAGACATAATTTCTTGTTGTTCAAAGAGATGATCAACTCTAATCAGCAGTAAATTCAATCAAAACTTACTGACATCAATTGAAATCATATTAGAGTTTGTAAAAATAGGATAATTATGCTCATCTTGTAAGTTGCAGGTATTGTAACAACTCTAAAATGTGGGCCTATTTGAATAAACGCTTACGTCTGCTGGCTCTACACTAGCTGATGCAGAAACATATAATCTGCATATATAAATTAGAAGTCTTTTTTTCCCCTTTCATAGCTCTTTAGTTTTGTAGGATTCAATTAATTCAACATTTTTTTTAACTTAATGAGCTTAGAATAACAGGCTAAGCAGGTGTTGGTGTGTGGGGCACTGAGGCAGGATGGCCTGTGGCACAGAGTTGTCAGTATTAGTTCTTTTTTTTACCTTCCTTTATTCATTAAAGAGAAACCTAATAGTGGCTGAAATAGTAGATGTTGTAGCTATACTGGCTGGGGTCAGACCCCAGCTCCATACTCAGGACTGCGTCTTGGCCAAGAGTAGGGCGAATGTCAGTGCTCAGCTCCCATGCCCTTCATTCCCTTCAGGATAGATCCCCTAGGACAATCCTTAACTAATGACTGAGGAGCAGAGGCGTGTAAAGGGCTCACCTCTCTTGTCTTGGGTTGGCACAACTGAGATCACTTACACTCAGGCTGTAAATGCAAGACTAGGCTGACCCTGCTCTCTGGAGACTGCCTCCTTTCTTACCTTTTGCTCGTCTTCCTTTCCTGCCCTGCCCTACCTCGCCTGCCCTGTTCTGCTCCTCAGAAAGGCAATTCCTTAAAATATCACTTGCACACGAATCTTCCTCAAAGGGTCTGCTGTTGAAGAGCCTGACTAAAGACAGTGAGTCTCTTCGATGTCTGTGCTTTCTTTTCCCTATATCTTAATTGGGGATCATAACAGGACTTTGTTCCTAGGTTGAAAGGAGTTAATTTTAATTTATGCGAAGCACATAGAACTGCGTCAGAAGTTAGATAGTAGTAGCAACATGATGGCAACTCTATGAAATGACGATACTATCCTAATACAGTACAGTGTTTTTTAGTGAAGAGCTCTGAGGTGATAAGCTTGTGTTTAAATTTTGGCTGTGCTGTTGACTGAGTAACCTTGAATAAGCTTTTCTTAACCTCTCTGTTTCTTCATCTTGACACTAGGAATACTAATGTAATATGCATGCCTGATTTGGCAGTTGTGAGTATTTAAAGAGAGAAAAATGGTCACACTAGCAGTTTCATGCTGGGCTTATAATAGGTGCCTCAAAACCAGCAATTCCCACACTTACTCATATTGTTATTAATACACAAATATTGCGAGTGTTTGTTGGGGCAGGAGTGAGCATGGAAGAGTAGCCCCAAACATGTAAAGGACAGAGGTGGTGTCATATAGTGGTTAGGACTACCACATGGAGCCAGATGATCTGGGTTCAAATCCAGTTCTACCACTTATTATTTGACTTAGGTCATAATCTCTCTCTGCTCTGCTTCTTCATCTGTCAGTTGTGTTGTTATAAGTATTAAATGGATGAATGTTTCTGAAGCAGGGCTAACTTTTCCATTAGACATTGTAGGCACATGGCTGGGAGTCACAATACTAAATTTTAGGGCCCCAGGAAAATGTTCTCATTTTTTGTAAGGCCAGAAGGGACAAAAAATGAACTTTTAGGTAGGAGAAAGTGTTTTTAACATGTGTTATTAATATAGTCACTTTTACGAGTGCTGTCATAAAATATAATTTTACATTATTATACTATTATTACTATTTTCATGGGAGAAGGGACCCAGGAAGGCAAAATATCTGGCATTCATTGAAGGTATAATGAGGTCCATGTAAGAAGTATTCAGACCAGAGTTGGGCTAGGTATTAAGCATCCTCACCTCTAGAGGACTCTGCAGATTTAACTCAGAGCTCCTGGGGTTGGGGGAGGCCCAGTGTATCCACATATTCAGCCCTGCTGCCCTCTTCCCATGAGAACCACTCTGCAACAAGACAGAGAATTCATCCTTGACCAGATCTTCTCTTAGGGAAGACATCAGGAGAATTCATTTGTTGGAAAGGCGGACCTCAAAGCAGGACTGAACTTGGCTGGGACTGTTTTCACCAAGACCAGGGAAGACCTTGACCAGGACTCAGGAGTGTGTGTCTGCAGTTGGGGGAGGAGGAACAAGAAGATGATAAGAAAAGCTGGTGGATGGACCCAGTACGATGGCAAACATGTTCTGTGGGTGTGGCCTCCATCTGGAACCCACCAAAGTCTTCAGTAAAGTTACTGAATGCACAGAACTTCTCCAGCCATATTCCTGGGTAGAACCACTGTGACACATTCAGGGCCACAAGCATAACTGAGTCATGATGTGGAGGAGGTGGAGCTCTGTCAGTGAAGAGAGATGACATTACATTTCTTTATTCCATGGGATACACTTGAATGTTTTGTTCTTGAAAGTGTGACCCAATTTTATTAGCAAGGACAGGGTTAGAAGTGCAGACTCTTTCATCCACCCCAGGCCTGCTGCATTTTAACAGGATGGGTGACCTGTAGGAACATTAAATTTGAGAAACACTGTCCTTATTTGTAAGCTGTGTGGTCACTGATGTACACTGGATCTGGAACTCCACCCACTTGGGGGAGGGTGGAATAACCCTCTCTTTCTGAGAAAAGGGAGCAAGCAGGAAGGAAAAGAGGAAAAGGAAGCAGCCCCCAGAACCCCCACTTTTGGTTTAGGTCAGTGTTTCTCAGCCTCAGTGGTTCATTAAAATCACCTGGAGACCAAGTAAGTCAGACACTGGGGGTGGGAATGGGGACTGGCATGTTTTAAAAGTTACCCATGCAGTTCTATTGTGTGTCCAGATTCAAAAGCCACAAGTCCAGGCCTTAAGCTAAAGGGATGAAGGTAAAGGAATTTCAATGTTCACTGGTGGTTCTTTACCTTGCAATGGAAAATTCTCTACAGGGCTTTAGGATCATATCTCCAGCTACAACAACAACAGGATGGTTTGCCTGAAGTATCTCTGCATACATGAGGGCAACCACAGGAAGTGACTGGTGGACAGTACGGAACTTGAGACCATGACTGTTTTTCTTTAAGTCTTTGAGGACCACTTGCTCTGTGGCTGGCTCAATGCCTCTCATCCTATATGAGATTTAAAAAAAAAAAAAAGGCAAGACGAATTTGGTGCCTCTGAAAGGAAGACCTCTGAGAGGAAGGTGTGCTTGATGCTTTTAGTATCTGGACAAATCTGAGGCAAAGATTTCCTGCAGGAAGATAAGGCATGAATAATTGATAGTCAGATAAGAGTCAGACTCTGTGCATCTTATTCCTGGAAATGTTTCATCAGCAAGGTTCTTGTTTTGTGAATAAAAAGAAAAAAAAAGATGTTAGGACTTATAAAACAGGTGTAAACTACTGCATAACTTTTGAGGCAGACAAAATGTCATACTTCTGAGTTTGTCTAAGTTGAATCAACTCTGGCTCTGATTCCCACCTCACTAAGGTCCACAAGAAGCCCAAAACAGCCTTTGGAGTGGGCTTGCACTGGGGCTTCTGCACACTGTAATATAGGGAGGGGGTTTAAGTCACTTATCATCCCATGATGGTCATGCTCCTTCTGTTGCCCAATTCAGGGGTCAGAAGCTGTTCATGTAATGTCCGTTGAGGCATCTCTACTGCCAGCGACCTCAGAGACATGTCTCAACCAGATCGACACCGTGCCTCAGGGACCCTCACTTGTCCCCAGCGTCCCCATCCTTGGTGTCTGAACTCTCCCTGGGAGCCTCCACACAACCTCCATCTGAGGTCCTGCTATCTCTGGGGTAACACCTGAAGGTGAAGTCCCAGCCTTTACCCCTGGTGAATCCTCACACTCTATCTCTTCCTCCAGATAGGCTCCAGCTCTCTGATAATAAGCCACTTTTTTTCCTCTCAGAGCACAAAATCCTCTGTCCAAGATGGTGACCCCCAGCCCTAGGGAACTCCTCTGTTGAGCACCTGAGCTGTGGCTAGTCCAAACTCGGATATGCTGTATGCGTAAAATGTATACTTTATTTTGAAGATTTGGTACGAAAGAAATGTAAAATGTATCAAAATTAATTTTTATATTGATCTGTTGATGAAATACTATTTTAGATATGTTGGGTAAGTAAACATAATTAAAATAATTTTTTTCCTCTTTAAAGTGTTACATATTTACTAGAAAAGTGAGAATTCATGCCTGGGTCATATTACAGGTGACACTTGAACAACATGGGTTTGAACTGTGCAGGTCCACTTACATGTGTATTTTTTTCAATAAATACAGTATGGCACTGTAGATCTATTTTCTGCTCCTTGTGATTTTCTTTCTTTTTTTTTTTTTATTGTGTTATGTTAGTCACCATAAAATACATCATTAGTTTTTGATGCAGTGTTCCAAGATTCATTGTTTATGTACAACATCCAGTTCTGCATGTAATACATGCCCTCCTTAATACCCACCATCAGGCTCACTCATCCTCCCACCCCTGCCCCTCTAAAACCCTCAGTTCGTCTCTTAGAGTCCACAGTTTCTCATGGTTCATCTCCCCCTCCAATTTCCCCCAATTCATTTTTTCTTTCCTTCTCCATGTTATTCCTTATGTTCCACAAGTAAGTGAAACCATATGATAATTGGCTTTCTCTGCTTGACTTATTTCACTCAGCACAATCTCCTCCAGTCCCATCCATGTTGATGCAAAAGTTTGGTATTCATCCTTTCTGATGGCTTCATATGTATATATGGATCACATACTCTTTATTCATCTGTTGAAGGGCATCTCAGCACTTTCCACAGTTTGGCTAATGTGGACATTGCTGTTATGAATATTAGGGTACATACAGCCCTTCTTTTCACTACATCTGTATCTTTGGGGTAAATACCTAGAAGTGCAATTGCTGGGTCATAGGGCAGCTCTATTTTTAATTTTTTGAGGAATCTTCACACTGTTTTCCAAAGTGGCTGCACCAACTTGCATTCCCACCAATAGAGGAAGAGGGTTCCTCTTTCTCCACATCTTCTCCAACATTTGTTGTTTCTTGTGTTGTTAATCTTTGCCATTCTAACTGGTATAAGGTGTTATCTCAATGTAGTTTTGATTTGAATTTCCCTGACAGCTAATGATGATGAACATTTTTTCATGTGTCTACCAGCCATTTGTATGTCTTCATTGGAAAAGTGTCTGTGCATGCCTTCTGCCCATTTTTTGACATGATTATCTGTTTTCTTGGGTGTTGAGTTTGAGAAGTTCTTTATAGATCTTAGATATCAGCCCTTTGTCTGTAGTGTCATTTGCGAATATCTTCTCCCATTCCATGGGTTGTCTCTTTGTTTTGTTGACTGTTTCCTTTGCTGTGCAGAAGCTTTTTATCTTGATGGAGTCCCAAAGGTTTGTTTTTGCTTTTGTTTCCTTTGCCTTTGGAGACGTGTCTTGAGAGAAGTTGCTGTGGCCGATGTCGGAGAGGTTACTGCCTATGTTCTTTTCCAGGATTTTGATGGATTCCTGATTTCAAGCTTTATTACAAAGCTGTGATTACCAAGACAGCATGGTACTGGCACAAAAAAAGACACATAGACCAATGGAACAGAGTAGAGAGACCAGATATGGACCCTCAACTCTATGGTCAAATAATTTTCGACAAAGCAGGAAAAAATATCCAGTGGAAAAAAGACAGTCTCTTCAATAAATGGTGCTGGGAAAATTGGACAGCTATGTATAGAAGAATGAAACTCAACCATTTTCTTACACTATATACAAAGTTGAACTCAAAATGGATGAAATAGCTCAACGTGAGACAGGAATCCATCAAAATCTTGGATTTTATTTTATTTTTTTTAAGATGTATATTTATTTATTTGAGAGAGTGAGTGAGAAAGCACCTGTGAGCTGGGAGGGGCAGAAGAAGAGGGAGAAGAAGAAAGAACCTGAAGCAGACTCCATACTGGGCATGGAGCCTGATGCAGGGCTTGATCTCACTCCTGGGAGATTTCGACCTGAGCCAAAACCAAGAATTGGATGCTTAACCAACTGAGCCACCAAAATGCCCCCTCCTTGTGATTTTCTTAATAACATTTCTTTTTCTCTAGCTTACTTTATTTTAAGAATACAGAATATAGTACGTATAACACACAAACTATGTGTTATTGGTAAGGCTTCTGGTCAACAGTAGACTATCAGTAGTTGAGTTTTTGGGGAGTAAATAGTTAATCATGGATTTTTGACTGTGTGGGGATGGGTGTCCTAATCCCCATGTTGCTCAAGTGACAATTGTGTTTCTATTGGACAGTGCAGGCCCAGTTCTCCCTGCCCTCCTTAGAATAAAAAGCCAAGACCTGAAGCCACTAACTCAGCTGGCCCATGCTCCTTCCTGCCCCACCTTTACCTGGAATCCTGGAACGCCACACAAAGGGGCCTGTTGCCCTGGCCACCCATGAGGTTTGGGGGAGGAGAAGTGGGGAGGCCCTTCCATCCTTTCTATCACATGTCTGTCAAGAGGGAAACGAGATTACTAAATTATGAGCAAATGGTTTGGCCTCTTTTATTTTTAATCTTCTCTTCCATTTTTCAGATGCAGAGGCTGCAGCCTAGAGAGAACAAGTGACTTACCTCAAGCCACACAGTGACTTATAAAAGGGCAGAGCATCCAGGGCCCTTGACCACACTGCAGTATCTGTTGTCTCTCCCAAAGGCGAGAGAAAGCAGCAGGAAGGGTCAGAGAGGAAAGGGAGTGCCCATGAGTAGATGTGACCATGGACCACAATCTGTGAAGGTGCTTCTGGATGACTGGCGGTATTTATGGCTGCTGTGGTTGATGACTCCACCCTTCTCCAACCTTGAGTTTTTCTCATTTAAGCTTATACTGGCCTCCATTTTCAATTCTTATTTCTGTAGAAACGATTTGGGTCACAGTAGTATTTTGTTGTTGTTGTTGTTTCTTTGCCCATTTATCTTAATGATTTTTGCTGAAAGTTGCTTCACATCCCTGTGGGACAAGGAAGGGTGCAAACAACCAAATAAGACACAAATCACAATGATTTCCATGTATCACGTGTGGTGTTGCCGCATGAAGGAGCTCCCAGGAAGAAGGCTGAAGAACAGGTTACACAGCTGCATACATCCAGGGGACAGTGGAATGATGAGTACATTTCCTTTAATAAAATACAGACCAGCCTCAGGGTGAAAGGTTGTAAGAGAGCCCTTGGTAGCCTGGGAGAGTAGTTGAAAGACACAGGACCAGGTTAAATTCCCTGCAAGCTCCCATTACAACTTCAGTTTCTTCCTCCTTCCTCATTCCTTGGGGAATAGCATTGCTTTTCTGAATGAGAAACTCTAGGAGGACAGGGTTGTATTTCTCAGAGGAACTTTACCCTTGTTCTTATCTGAAGACAACAACAGAGACTTTGAGGGCAGACCAGCATGTCTTTTTAGGCTGTAATAAAAATCCCTGAAAGTCGTAGCTCACATGGTTATTTCCTGAGCACTACCCCAGCACAAGAGTTGGAGGAAGAGCCCTGGATCCCAAGACCTCATTGTTAGTGCTTGTTGAGTAGACACCCCATCACAGAAGAGTCTGATTATGGAGAGTGGACTCTCATTGTATCAGTCCTTCCTTAGAATATTTCTTTAAGGTGCCTGGGTGGCTCATTCGGTTAAGTGTCTGCCTTCAGCTCAGGTCATGATCCCAGGGTTCTGGGATCTAGACCCCCATCACATAGGGCTCGTTGCTCCACAGCAAGTCTGCTTCTCTCTCTCCCTCTGCCTGCAGCTCCCCCTGCTTATGCCTGCTCTCTCTCTGTCCAATAAACAAATAAAATCTTTAAAAAAAGAACACACTTTTAAGGAGAATTTTATTATTATTTTTTTAAAGATTTTATTTATTCATTTGACACAGAGAGAGAGACCACAAGTAGGCAGAGAGGCAGGCAGAGAGACAGGGAGAGGAGGAAGCAGGCTCCCCGCTGAGCAGAGAGCCCGATGCGGGCCTCGATCCCAGGACGCTGAGATCATGACCTGAGCCGAAAGCAGAGGCCTCAACCCACTGAGCCACCCAGGCGCCCTTAAGGAGAATTTTAAAAGAAAAGTGGGTTAAATAGATATTCATTAGAAGACAGATGAATTTTCTCATGGGGACTCAGTTATCTCATCTTTTAAAAAGCCAAAGCATCATGGTCATTGCCTTTTATTAGAATACCTACTTTGTGCTAAGTCAGTAAGGTTCATTATCTTATTGAATCTTCATGGTACTTTGTGGATTAGGTATTATTTTTCCCATATCACAGATAAAGAAATGGACTCAGGGAGGTAATGACCTGCCTAGCTAGAGGTGGGAGTGTAGGGTTTGCCCACCTTTGAAGATAGTTTAGGACTGGAGTAAGACCAGAAGCATGCTGAGGCCCCTTCAGTTCTAAAATTATCACTATTGACCTTAATATGATTTACAAAAGCAAACCTGATGAAACACATTCCATTGACATACTTTTTCTGTCACATTTCTCCATATTATCCACATTTCTCCAAATGGGAATGTTATTGCTAAAAATAGAAAGAACCATGAAGGTTGAGAGAAGACCAGCTCCTGAGCCTTCCTGAAGAGCCCGCCTGTTGAAAGCAGACAAAGGCCCAGGGAAATACTAAGCACATAAAGTCTAATCACTTGTCCAAGTGGTACTTATGGGACCAGTGAGTTCCCCTGTGGGATCTCTTCTTCCCATACAACTCCTCCCAAAAATACGTACTTTCCCATTCTGTAACCTGGCCCCTTTTTTCACTTGGTAGTCTGATCCTTCAAGAATCAGCTCCATGTTCCTTCTTCTATAATGTCTTTTTTGTCTCGTTCTCATCCCTTTGCCCCTCTAGGAAGACTTTATCATTCCATTGTTAAGCTTCTAGAGCATGCTCTTACTTTCTGGGCTGCCCTTACAGCCAGAACACACCCAACATAGCAATTTGCAGTTTTGGAGAAGTCCCTGCCCAAGGATTCAGAGTATATGGAGGCGGTCCCCTCCTCCTGTCAAATATGAGGACCATTAACATACATACACATCTTGCTTTCTTCCTCCATCCCCTACTTCATTCCTTCTGCTCTGCAAGATAGAACTTTGTATTTCTAAATGACAGTCCTCTCTAAATTCAGAAAATGAAAGGCAAATTTTATTTTGCTAATGAACTGAACCTCGTTTAATGGGATTTTGTGAAAGGCATAGAGGATTGATGTACGGCCAAGAGAAGAGGCCACATCTCTAAGGCCAGGAGATAAAGACGGTATGAGTAGAAACTCAAATGGAGGATATGGGGAACCCTCCTATTTCTCCCCTTCTCCACCCTTTTGGAAGAGTCCTCGCTCCTGCTGAGTTGCTGGGATTTTGTGCTGCAGAGATGGAAAAAGAGCCATAAAGAAAGAACTCTACGACCATGATGGGGAATAAAGGCAAGAACAAGACCTTGGAGTCTTGAACTTTGAAAGGGTTTGAACAGAGAGTTGGCACTGAAGATTGTAGATATAAATATGGCAGGGTGGGGTGTAAGGGTAATGAAGAGGAGAAAAAAAGGGAGAAGAATTTTAAGAAGCATGGAGGTGGACTGACAATCTCATCATTGTTAAAGTCCTCTGAGAGGTGCGTGATTGCCAATTCTACCTGGTTGCTTTTGTGACTGAGATGTGCTTCCGTGGGATACTGAGACCACACTGACTGCTTGGGGTCACGAAGTCTGCATCCACTTGCAGGAGGAAAACAAGGGCCCTGAGCAGCAACCCACGGAGAAAGGCGGGACGAGAAAACATAAATTATAGAGAAGCCAGGCATGGAGCACGAGTCATAGAGAAGCCAGCATGGAGCGAGTCGCCTGCCCCTGGGCTTTCTTTGTTGTCCTGGCCTTTTGTGTGTGGCTTGCTGGCTTTGCTGAGACTGGATGTCCGCTGGCGGGGCCAGACTTCTGACTGGGCAGGAATGAGTATAACTTTTTGTGGGGCACCTGCCTCCGGGGAGGCAAGGACTCTGTCCTGTAGGACGGGTTTGGATGTGTAACATTTGCCTGGGGCTGCTTTTGGAAGTCAGGGACAGAGAGAGCGAGGTTGTCACACACACAAACTTGAGAGAGGAATTCCCAAATTGACGTGTGGGAAGGAGGAGAGGAGAGGGGAAATGGCAGAGAAATCCATGAGAGCCTCAGCGGGGGTTGGGGTGAGCTGTGGAAATTCCATGGTGCTGAGACAGCCAAAGATTTTAAAAACAACCTTGTTCAATCTCTCAGTTTAAAATTGCTTGTTTTTTCATGATGGAAACCCATTCTCCCTCTTCCCCTGCTCCCCTCTGAATATTCAGCGAAGTGCATTACACACGCGCGCTCATGGGTTGTTTGTGTGAGCCGTTCTGCTGTCATTGCCGGTGAAGCTGAGGAAGGGTCTGAACTTCACCTCTGGATTCAGATGTTGTAGAACACGGTTTCAGCAAAAGCAAGATCTCAGAGGCAGAGAAGACACAAGAATGTAATTGTTAATGCTCCTCCTTTTTTTTTTTAATATTGGCAGGAAGCTTTGGGATTTTTACAGGTCATAAAATAAAGGTTCTAATCTTATCATGATTTCACGAGTCTGGGAGACAGCAGATATTTTTGGTTACATGTTATTGAATAATTTTTTTTCCTCTCTCTCTCTCTCTCTCCTCTGTGATCTCTCTCATCCTAAGCCCATATACAAGAATCTACATGTAAAGCTATGGGTATGTTGAGGAAGATATTTACAAAACCCCTTTTAGGGAGTTTTGCCTGCCAAGACGAAGAGGTGAAGGGAGGCAGTGGATCGGAAGAACTTACTCTATGCGTTACAAATGCTTCTGAATTTTTCTATCATGTACATAATTTTGGGTAGGAAACCTCTATACAAGATATAGCATCATAAACTTGGTATGTATATGAAATGTACATATATATATATATTATCTTAATTTTGCAAAAGTTTTATTCACTGTTAAGTACCATAGCCAGCAAAGCAGTTGACTATTATGCCTCAGCTCAGGATTGGTCATATAAATCTTTCAACAAAACCATTTATTATATCTCATGCCAGGAGTTATTCAGTGTCTTTTATTGCTCATATAAATTGTCTTTACCAATATCTTCCTTCACATCCAACTCTGTTAACCCCTGGGTGCCCATAGCATGTTGCTAGTCTTAGAAATGTACCGTAATCTTATGGACATGTTAGTATCTAATCTGGTCATATACATTTCAGGCTTTCCTAGCTCTGTTTGAGTGATCTGGGTGTCTCCCAGAGCTTCCTGATAAAATACTGCCTTCTCTATTATAGTAGACTTATAGTTTACTTTTAAAATAACTCACTTGAAATTTAATAGGAGGTTTTAAAGTCACATCTGATTTAAGCTGTGTAAGTTCTAGCTTTTAAGAACACTCTTGGCACATCAATCTTGGGATTTTCTGAGCTGTTGAGAGGAAACACCAGCTTGCCATTGTGTTGTGCCTTGTTACTTTACGAACTATATATCAAGAGAAAGCAAAACAAAACAAAATAAAAGAACCTGGGGTAGTCTAATAGTAAACTTACAGACCCATGATAAACAACTGGAGAGTGTCTGACACTGGAGACACATCTTTTTTGGGGGGATGGCAAGTCTTTTATAGGTAAAGTGTTGCAGTGACACTCTTAACAGGAGAAGGGAAAGAAAACCACAAACCCTTTATGATATTAGCTTATTAGAGTCAGCGATTTCTAAAAATTGAAGAAATCACCAGATCAAGGATATTTATTGACTACGCTGCGATGTAAAATCACAACAAATGGGGTTTTTGACTTTTCTCCTTGCAAATCTAAGCATCTTTGAGGAAGAATGGGTGATCACTCAACTTCGCAAGGGAAATCCTGAGAAGCTTTCACTGACATTCTCTTTCCCGTGTTTCATAACAACCCAGGATGACAGTATTCCTATCCCCATCTTCCAAATGAGGAAACCGAGGGCCAGGAAGCAGAGGTGGAATATATTGTCACACATGTAAATCCCTTTGGCTTTCAAGCCCTTCGTCTTGCTGCTCTGCCCAGGTCCTCATGTGACTTCCTGGTATTTGAGGTTCAGTCTTTTCTTTTTTTTTTGGCTCCTCCGAACAGCCCTTCAACATTCAGTAATAGATCTCCAAGCAGTTCATTTACATTCCTAAACAGTATCTCACCTTGATAGGGAAATGAAGAAATCAAGGGCAACTAGCTCACTGCTCAGTTTTCTTTACAGAGCAGCATTTGTTGTCCCTATGGTGTTGATTTCATGCACTCCCTTAAAAGATCATGGAGTTCTTCCTGCTGTCCCCCTTCAGGATTCCCCTTTGATTCCTTCCATAGAAAGAAGTCTTGCTTTTAAAGATACAACCCCCTCTCCCCCAATTCTAGCATGGTTTTGATTTAAAATATGAGGAGCAATTTGTAAGGCTTATGTTTCTGAGCTTGGAGAGACCCAGATGCTCCCATGCTCTGCTGGTAGGTATGTTCACCAATAAAACTCTTTTGCAAAGGAATTGTGAAAACCCGAACTTAGCCATTAATTGTATTTCCAGAATATATCTTAAAAAATAGTAACCTCAAAGGTAAAAAGAACATGATGCATAAAGAGATGCACTAGTGTGTTGTTTTTAGTGGTGGTAAAAAAAAAAAAAAGGTGATAATTTGACTACCCAAGGACTGAGTGATGGTTATATGAACATTAATGCATCTACTAATAAACATGATGGAACCACTAAAAATGATGTTTATGTACACTTTAACTTTAATGTGACAAATCAAATATATGTATTTACATCATTTTGTCTCCAAATCTAACGAAAGTGACTGTAAAGGGGGGAAATAAAAGCATAAACCATAGAGTCCAAGATAACAAGACAGGAGACTAAAGCAGATGGGAGATATCAACACATTTCTAAAAGCTGGAAAGCAGATTTACTGCTGGTAACTGGGTTCCGTGGCTGGGAAAGCTGAACCGTAAGTGCCCACTAGGGTAAAGATAAGGAAACAGATCCGAGCTGCAAAATCTTGGAAAGGTCAGGGACTCATGGCATCAGGTAGCATTGGACTCAGAGAATGTGAAAAGCTGGAAGCAAGAAGCTTGCTTGAAAGTTCTTATGGGAACAGTAAGAGCCCAGATCTTTTCCAAAGTAGGCAACTATCCTGTTCCCCCCGGTAGAAAACTGGGGGTTTACTCTCAGCAACGTTTAAACCAGATAGACTCTGGACTCTGGTACCTGAGACATAGGTAAGAAAAGGTAGAAGCACTATAATAAAAAAAAAATGTGGATTGAGTGGTAGTCTACATATTCAGTTGTGAACATTTCCATCTCTTTTTCCCAGTAGTGCTGAGAATGCTAGCAGACAAACCTACAGCCCCTCATAGGAGGTTGGAGGATCCTCCGGGTAGAAACTAGCAAGCCTGGAAAAAAAATTTGCAGATCCTGATAGTTATGGAGAGAGGTCCTGCACAATGGCCAGGTCCAAGTCCTATCACTCTGTTACTTGGTGAACCTTCCAACACACAGAGGGCCCAGGTAACTTTTTAATGCCTCACTCCCAAATAAGAGTAGATCATCTTAAAAAATAAGCACCCAAACAAGCCATCAACAAAAAGAAACCCAGAATAAACAGAAACATTGTGGTAACTAGAAGAAAATCTATGACACAATAATTAATACTAAGTCTTTAGGAAGGTAGGACAGGACATTATATCCATGAAAAGATTTTAAAGGTATACTCATATATGGAACATAAGGAATAGGATGGAGGACCACTGAGGAAGGGAGGGAAAACTGAAGGGGAAGAAACCAGAGAAGAAGACAAACCATGAGCGACTTTCAACTCTGGGAAATAAACTGAAGGTTTCAGAAGGGAGAGAGGTGAGAGGATGGGGTAGTTGGGTGATGGGTATTAAGGGGGGCACGTGTTGTGATGAGCACTGGGTGTTATACACAACTAATGAATCATTGAACACTACATCAAAAACTAATGATGCACTATGTGATGGCTAACCGAATATAATAAATAAATATAAATAAAATTTAAAAAATTTTAAAAATCTTCTTGGAAATAAAAAAAATATGATAGGAGAAAGATAAAAACTCTGAAAAGTAAACTTGAAGTGATCTCCCAGGACATAGAATAAAGAGACAAAGAAGTGGAAAAAGCAGAGGCAAGTCCCAGGTAGAGCAAATAAGGAAAAATAAGAGGAGGAATCCATGGACATCATGTAAGAAAATCTACCAGATTTTAAAGGACACAACACAAAGAACAAAAATAAGAAGACTGTTATCAAGACATTTTAAAATAAAATTTTAGAAGACTGGAGATAAGAAGATCTTAAATCCTCCAAAGAGAGAAACCAACAAACTTACAGAGTGTCAGGAATCAGAATGCCATCAGACTTCTCAAAAGCTGCACTAGAGGCTTGAAGAAAAAGGAGCAACTTTAAATTCAGAAGGTAGTTACTTTCATTCCAGGGTTCTATGTCCAACAAATGATTATTCTGATGTGATGCTAGAATAAAGACATTTTCAGCCACTTGAGATCTCAAGAATTTTCCCTTTTCATACTTCCTTTCTCAGAAGAATATGATTCATAACCAAAATGGAGTAAGATTAAAACCTGGGAGGTGTGGGATTCTGGAGGGTAAATTTAAAACCTCAGAGTAAGGATTCATGGGACGCATGGGAAGGACAGTTCCATAGCTGCCTTCAAGGGCACCAAGTGCCAGCGAAGCTGAAGCATGGAAAGCTATGGAAGATGGTTTCTGACTGAGATGTGATCGATGCATGGGTTGAGAGGGGTTCTCAGAGGGTTTGGAAAGGAGTTTGTGAGGGATAAACAGAAAATTTAGCAAATTAAATGTAAGACAATTACTAACTTGAAGGAAAATAAAATGTTTCAGAGAGAAACCTAATAAGGTATAAATAACACGTACACAAATCAGTTTTATAAATATTGAATACTGAGTAGATCAAATATTGTTATATAACTACACTGGAGAGATGCAGAGAGGGAAGTTGTGTGTGTGTGTGTGTGTGTGTGTGTGTGTGTGTGTGTGTGTGTGTGTGTGCAGGGAGAAAACTTTATTCACTCCTTCATAGAGCTCATCTCTAGGGAGCACCAGCTATGTGTCTGGCTCAGGGCTGGACACCAGGAACGTTGATGGTGAACAAAGATAGATGTGACCGTNTGTGTGTGCAGGGAGAATGTGAGCTAAATTCCTAGAAGGAAGGTAATGTCTAAAACTGCAAAATTAAGAAATAGTTGATGAATATTATGGGAGACTGCTGTTTGTCCTTCAATATCGGTTTTTCATTGTGAATTTATCAAATTTGCATCTACAAAGATCCAGAGCTCAAGGCTGGTACAGAAGCTGCATGGTCCTGCCCAAAGAATCTTGTGGTCTTAGATGTTGAACATATGATACCCTGTGGACCAAGACCAGAAGGACCTTCTTGAATATTCTAAGTAATTTAAGGCTGGAGATTGTGAGGGAAATCATCCAAATGATGGTTGCAATTGACTTTCTCAACATTATATATAGGGAAAGTTCTGATTATATTTTTATTTGAAATGCAAAAAAGCAATAAAATCTTTTATGAACCTCAGTATTATGATGGAAATCACACCTACTAAAAAAAGTAATTGCAGTGCCTAGTGGTGAGGTCTGTGATAGATGAAGCAAAAAGCGCTGTGGGGGCAGGAAGGTAGAGCCCAATCCAGCCTTCAGAGTCAAATGCTTTATACACAAAACTATGAGCCTCAGCTTGGAAAGAACAATCGTCCAAGACTGGAGAATGTCAGTGTTACTTCATGAAGTACCACAGGGTGAAAATAGAAATAGCATCAGGAAGAGTTCACATACATGAATAGGTGATGGTTCTACAGATGTGTATTTTGAGAAGAGATTGAAGATGTTTAGAGTACCTTTCCTTAGGATAGAGTCAGAAAAGTGAGCTCTGTGGGTGTCTGACTCTCTTTTAAATTAGACAGCCAAAAAGAAGCCAGGAATTCTAACAAATTAGCTCTTGTCATTGTCAGAGGTGGAAATACAGTGTCACCCACCGTGGGTTCCAGAATCACATGATTTTAGAGTTTTCTTCCCAATCTGACTAGGCTTAAATGGGTTAGTAGCTCCACTTAGCACTTATTATATTATTTTATGCGTATAAATGCTATTATATCATGTCTCCCTACTGGAACTCTTTGAGGGCAAGAACCATCCTATCATCTGGAAAATTTGCTCTAGATTGTCAAATAGGAATGTGAACTGTAAGAATAGGACTTCAGTCACTCCACTCTGACAATGTCTTCTTCTTTTTCTCCTAGGCCAGACTTTAGGAGTCTAGGTGTCTGGGGGATGGATGTACTTTAAAAAAAAGCTTCTGGAATGGAAGGAAAGCTGAACATTATCCTGTAAAGTAGATAAACTAGAGGCATATTGCTCTTTCATGTGTATTTCCATTTATTGTATCCTGACCTGTAGTAAAATCTTCTTAAAGTTTCCTGTTTAGCATCAGCTATGTTAGGGCCATCAAGAAGAGAACTGAATAAATCTTATCAAATTCCCCATTTTACCGTTGAGAAAAGGAAACCATAAGGTGTTCTTATGGAAGGTTTAAATGTTCATGGTCATCCAGAGCTGACAGAACAGTCTTTTGTTTCCCTATTCTATCCCCCAAATTGTGAAGAATCTTACGGTTCAAAATAGGTAAATCTTTTACCACGAGGCTCTGTGCCTCTGACACTAGAATCTGAGAATATTCTTTGACTCCAATTTACTCAGTCATTACAAGTTTATCCAATCAACTATTGCGATGGTTGTACATGATTCATACCCAATATTAAGTAAATAAAAAGAACTAGATAATCTGTGGAGTGGTCTATTCTTTTTGTATGGGTGAAAGTACACTCAATCTTGTGGCCACAAACATGAATGAGGGAAATTTTCCTTTTGGAGTGGTATCCTATCATCAGAGGGTGCCTGGTTGCCCAGATCACTTCCAAATAGCATCTGCCATTAAAGCAAGGCTCAAAAAAGTATGACGAATGGACCACAGCCTGTTTTTTTGTAAATAAAATTTTATTGGAGCAGTCACACTCATTCTTTTACATATTGTCTATGGCTACTTTCACAAATGGCAGAGTTGAATAGTTATGGCAGGGACAAAAATATTTATTATCTTTCCCTGGGTGATCTCTCATGTTAACTGATTTTAAATCATTTCTTTCTACAGTCTTTTTCAATTCACTTTTGTGACTACAGACACGTTAAAAAAAAAGTCTCATGAACAGAAGTTTCCAAATGTGACTGGTTAGAATTGCTTGGGGAATAGTTACCTTAGAAATTTCTGAGTCTGTTCACAGAGATTGTGATTCAGTAGGTCTGGGTAGAACCTGGGAAACTTGGGCGCCTGGGTGGCTCAGTGGGTTAAAGTCTCTGCCTTTGGCTCAGGTCATGATCTCAGGGTCCTGGGATTGAGCCCCACATTGGGCTCCCTGCTCATCAGGGAGCCTGCTTCCTCCTCTCTCTCTGCCTGCCTCTCTGCCTACTTGTGATCTCTCTCTCTCTCTAATAAATAAATAAAATCTTAAAAAAAAACCTGGAAAACTTGCTTTTATATAAATGATTCTGGTACACAGGCAAGCATGAAAAACTCAATGAAAGCACATGGAAGTTGGAGATGAGATGAATAGGATATAAATGCTGACTCAGTCTTGTGTGTGTTTGTGATCCATGTGTAATCATGGACTAATCACTTCACTGAGACTTGGTTATTTCATCAGTAAAATGAAAACAACAATTCTTGATAGGAATGTTCTGAGGACCCAATGAGATAATGGTTTAAAAATGTCTAGCACTGCACTTGCACATAGTAGGCACTGGGTTAATGACCATGTCCTTCTTTCCAATGGAGAATCCAGTGCTTTGGAAAGCCCATCAAGGAGATTTTCCTCACTTTGCCTTGTGTGCTACATTTCCATCTCTGTTTATGTTAACTTTGCTCTTGTCAGGCTACTCCTGGATCCATAAGTTCTTCTCTATATGTATTAAAGCTGGGTGGTTTTTGAAAACTTGTTTCAGGAAGTACTCAGGGAGTTGAATGGTCCTAAATGGCTTGTTAGCCACATGGCTGCCAATGGTCTTGATTAATTCTGCTAAAACATAATTAAGCAGAAGGTTTTCCAACCTTTCCAAGTTTTTTAAGAAACCTTGATGTAAGATGATAGACCTTATAAATTCAAAAGACAAACGATTGGACAAACTGGGATGATATTTAATTAGAATCTCTTTCCTTAGAAATAGAAAGACTAATTTTGTGTCTTTGCCTTGGCATTCTAAATAATGTTTAGCAACCAGTCTCTGAGCAGCCCACAGTTGATATTTTCCCACATAATCTGTTGCCCCAACCTGAGTTAACTGGTTGTCTCAGAAGACTTGTGAGTACACTGGCAACTTCCCACCTCAGCCAACTTTATCCCTCATCTTTTCTACCTAAAGACTTTCTCTGCACCTGCAGGACTTGCCTCCAGTAGTCAGATAAAATCTGGGAATAATGGAGCCAGTGGAAAGTAAAGACAGTGGATAATTACCCCAGATCCTCTACTCTAGTAGGATAATACTGAGGGGTATTCTATATTGTTCCTCAGAGGTTCCCCAATGGGGTTGAGCTTCACTTGCCCAAAGTACTTATCTACTGGCTATTGCATCCCTTGCTCTCTTATCTTTCTTCTATGCCTCATTTTCTCCTCCTCCTCACTTGGGTCTTATGGGGTCTTCTCCCAGATAAACTCCCTGTTTCTAAGTCCTTGTCCTTGTCCTTGTAAGTGCTTCATATATACTAACTTATTTATTCTACACTAAAAAATCCTGAAATAAGTACAGTTATAATCCCTATTTTATAACAAAAGGAAGCTGATATGGATAAAGATAAAGTAATTTGCCTAAAGTCTCACAGCTTGTGAGCAGAAGGTAGAAATTTGAACTCAACCAACTTAATGTTGAAGCCTACACCTTCAATCACTACTCTATACTGCTGCTCTGCCAACTCAGAAAACCAGCCCTTTTCATTGGTGGCTGAGATTCAACAATTGAAAAATTGCTTGGGGTAAGCTATGGCCCCTATTAAATGCAAATGTCAGAAGGTCTAATTTATCATTCTGAAGGCATTTACACCCTGTATAGAGAGATATAGCTATTGCCTCAGCTGCTTATGACAGAGACCCGAAATGAAAGTACCTTAGAGAAATGTGAAAACTAGGTCTGCTCTTGTATAAGTCCAGGGTGATCAGGAAGCTCTGCTCTGAAAGTTGCTATGGCCCAGAAAAATTCTTTCCCATTGCTCAGACATCTCCATGGCACTCTCCTTGTCTTCATGGTCTCTGATGGTTCACCAGGTATCCATCTGCCAAGAATTAGCACAGAGGAGAGACTATAGGGAAAACATATGCCTTCCTTTTAAGCACATGTCCTAAAAGATGCTCTTATCACTTGTGTTCACATCCACTGGCCAGATCTGAGTCATATGAAAGCTGCAAGGGATGCTGGACATGGATATCTTTAGTGCTGTTGACTCTAAGATCATTTAAAAATTCTGCTTCGGGGGCGCCTGGGTGGCTCAGTGGGTTAAAGCCGCTGCCTTCGGCTCAGGTCATGATCCCAGGGTCCTGGGATCGAGGCCCACATCAGGCTCTCTGCTCAGCAGGGAGCCTGCTTCCTCCTCTCTCCTGTCTGCCTGCCTCTCTGCCTACTTGTAATCTCTCTCTCTCTGTGTCAAATGAATAAATAAAAAANTGCTTCGGGCGCCTGGGTGGCTCAGTGGGTTAAAGCCGCTGCCTTCGGCTCAGGTCATGATCCCAGGGTCCTGGGATCGAGGCCCGCATCGGGCTCTCTGCTCAGCAGGGAGCCTGCTTCCTCCTCTCTCCTCTCTCTCTGCCTGCCTCTCTGCCTACTTGTAATCTCTCTCTCTCTGTGTCAAATGAATAAATAAAAAAAATCTTTAAAAAAAAAAAATTCTGCTTCTGCAGAATGAGAGAGTAGTGTATCTTCTGCTCCTAACCTGATGCCTGTGAGAATCTTCTTGATTCAAGCCCACTACCATTACCTCATTTCTGACCTACGATGTGGTTCGAATATAAAGAACACCCTTACTGCTCTTATCAAAAGTCAGTGTTACTGGGGCAACGGTAAAAGCCAATTGTCTCTGTCTTAGGATAAACACTCCCCTTTTTTCCCCCCTCTTGCTTAATACCTACTTGGGTTTTGAAACCCTAGGTTATATTGGCTTCATGATTTTTGACTAATAACTGAATCTCCCTAAAGCAGTGATTCTCACGTGGGGTAATTTTGCACCCCAGAGGACATTTGTCAATGTCTGGAGACATTTTTGGTTGTCCTAACTAAAGGAAGGGGTACTATTGATGTCTAGTGGGTAGATGCCAGTGATCCTGCTAAATATCCTACAAGGCACAGGGCAATGCTGCAGCATAAAGAATGATCTGTGGTCCAAAGTGTTATTGGTACCGAGCTTGATAAGCCCTGCTCTAAGCTTTAGGCTCTTTCCAGAAAACTGGGGCGATGACAAGATCTGCTTCACAGCGTATGTGTGAAGATTCACTGGACTAGTACTTGTAAAATATACAGCAGAATGCTTGGTCCATGGTAGGTTCCAGACAACCTCTGTCCTCAGGGACCCTTAATCTCCTTGCCTGGCCTGACTTCTCTAGACTTGCCTTCTTACAATATTTGATTCACAGCACATATGTCTCTTGGGAAGGGAAATGAGGAAAATGAAATTTTATTGAGGAACTGGTAGATGGCAGGATTTCAACATAAATCATGTTATGTAAACCTCTCCAAAACTGCGTGAGGTTGCTATTACTGTCCCAAATTTCCAAATGGGCAAGTGAGTCTCAGGGAGATCTGACATTCAAATGACAGCAGAATTAATTAGTACCGGGTGTGCGGGGATGGAAAATCAAATATGTTTGATTCCAGTACTTGAGCTTAGGTTTCAAATTTGGCCTGTCCCAGTCCTATAACTGTTGAAAGACTAGGAAGATAGAATCTGAGGAGCAAGAATGGCCTGGGGATAATCAGGAGAGATTGATGTGGGGTGAAAGACACAGATACAGGCTGGCAAGGAGACTTCAATACAGACTCACACTTTTACCTCAGGCCAGGCCTGAAAAGGCTGGTTTTAGTCCCACCTGTTTAGGTGCCTTGACCATATTATCTTGCCCACCATAGAGTGGGTAGTCTTATCATCTTTGTCTTGGTTTAATCTTAGGCATTGGGGTCTGTATTAGTTTCTTAGGGTTATCATAACAAATCACCACAAACTTGGTAACTTAAAAGAAATTTATTCTCTCACTATTTATTCTATTTATTTTATTTATTCTCTCTATTTATTCTCCAGGTGTCAGCAGGACGCTTGGAGGTGTCAGAAACCTGGAAAGGAGAATCTGTCTTTGCCTCTTCTAGCTTCTGGTGGCTGCCGGCAATGCTTGGCTTCCCTTGGCTACTGACAGCATAACTCTGATCTGTGTCTCTGTCTTCACATAGTGTCTTCTGTGGAACTGCTCTCCTCATCTATGATTCTCCACATGGCCTTCTCAGGAAGACACCAACCCCTGGATTACGGTTCGTCACAATCTAGTAGGACCTAATTAATTTAAATACACTTGAAAAGGCCTGATTTCCAAATAACTAAGGTCACAGTCACAGATGCCAGGGGTTGGACTTTAGCAGATCGTTGTTGGGCATACAATTCAATATACATCAAGGTCTAAACAATATTTTTAGTGGATAAAAGCTAAACCACACTTCCTTAAAATACATTAGAAGTCCTTGTAACCCAGTGGCAACTTGGGTGTGCAAGATGGCTCAAAGTACACTCCCAGCATCCTGGCAATGCTGGTCCCTTCTTAGGAGAGAAGGACTCCATCGCCCCAGCTCCAAAGTCTCCCTCAGTATTTCAATACATGCAAAAATATAAAAACTGCACCTTAGTGTTTGGGGAGAATATTTAAAGATAACAATATAAGTAGGTTTTTGTTTTTGTTTTGCCTCAACTTATGCTTTATTTTTTATTCATAAGAAAAAAATACAAATATAGAATAGGGTGAGAACACATTAATTTTTGGACGTGATTATCCAGTTCTGGTCTTTATGTGGTGTGTTCGAACAGAAAATCTTAATTATGCCAATCAAGGACACATCCTTTTACAATGAACTATGCTTTATATTTTCCCTTCTAGACAAAAAAGAACATTTACGCAATTAAAATAGACTGATTGAAAAAATGCATGTCAGGCATAAGCTTGGATTTATACTTTCGGGCCCAAATGACTGGGGGACATTAAAAAAACTGCAAAAATGAGCAAAAATAGTCTTTTTTCCGGCACATATTTTGAAGAGGAATGAGCAGTTGGCTTTCTCCTCCTCATTAGTCCACTGCAGAGATGGGGCTGCTCCCTCAGGCCCTAATCAACTTACTCAAACAGGCTGCAGAATCGATCTGACAGCCCATGAAAGGGAGGTTGGAGGCAGGGACGGAAGCACAAGGGAGAGCTGTCTTCGGTAAGGCGGAATTCTCTATTTTCAAGGATTTGCCTAATGTCAAGGACTGTGACGTTAGCAGGGTCCTCTGATCTTTGGGCTAGCAAATAGTTGTGGAAAAGACCCTGTGTGTGTGTGTGTGTGTGTGTGTGTGTGTGTTAGGGGGTATCTTTTGAGTCTGGGGCTTGGAAATACTTATTCTAAATGGTGGGGGAGAAAGTTTTCTTTGATTTAAGCCTGAATCACTTTGAAGTGAAGAGAGAAGGCAGTTAGCATGTTGATCATTTACTAAATGTTGAACATGTCTAGTTTTTTCTTTTAATTCCCATAATAACCCCTATGGTTGATATTGTTGTTCTATTGTACAGATCGGGACACAGAGGTTTGAGAGCAAGAAAGATATTCAAAACATGGAACAGCCAGAAAAGCAAAGGCAGCAACCATTTGGAAGCACGCTGACCATGGTCCTGGAGTTCCCCAGGAAAGGGTTGGGATGGGTGTGGTGATGGGCCAGTGCTCCAAGGAAGCTTGAGACAGTGACAATTTATAACACATACAAAAGTATTTCAATGACTAGCAGAGCATGCTAGGTAAATTGGCTGTGTTGGAGAGGAAAGTTAGCTTCCACTAAGACAAACCATTTTCATTGTGTGACTTGGGATTTGAACTCTGCAAAGGTAACACTCTTTCTAATGTGCCATACTCTCATGTGCTCTTTATATCCTTCATGCAAGGACAGGCTGCAGACATGCCTGGGAAGACAAGCACTAGCAAACTCTCCTGGAGGTGTCAGCGATGTCAGAGCCTCTCCTCTGAATATCTTTGTCAAGTTGGTGGAGAGATTCTTCAACAACCTTGGGAATGTGGGAAATGAATCATAAGGGTTGGAGACAATATTTCAAAAGGGGAAAAGGGGTCCAACACCAGAGTTGGATAACTGAAAACCAATATTACCCACATCTTTCATTTTCCCCAGATTTAATGCTCCCGGTATGGTGTGGGAAATATCAAGACAAATGATACAGATGCTTTTCTGGGGAAATATAGGTGTTCTGATGCAATACTTTGAGGAAATACCATTTATGACTTAATGGTTATGCTAAGCATATTGTGAAAAGTTCAGTGGAGAATTTTTTTCCTTCCCACATATGTTAAGATTGAGTTTGGAATTTAGCAAATTTGTAGCATTCCATGACTTTTTCTTTGTGGATTGATGCAGGTCACATTAAAACCTATGCCACTTGTATACATTCTGATATATATGAGGAGACACAGTCAATGTTTTCTACTGACAACCCAAAACTACAAATAAAAAGATATTGATGGAAATTAAAGGAGAATGTCCTCTCTATTTGTTGAAATGGGAGACACGTGTAAAATACTTCCATTTTTATTTAAGTCAAAGAAAAACCAATATTCCTCTTCAAATACAAACAGAAATTTACTCACTGGTTCTGAAAAAACAGGCTCAGAATGGACACATTTGCATCTCCAGGGATCAGCTTAGCTCTTTTATCTCTATTTAAAAACCTTTGAATTTATGCTTCCTGCTGTTCTCTTGCATTTTTTAATTGCATCTCTCTTGCTATGCTATGTTTTCTTCACTGAACAAGCACCACATCTCCCTTCTTCTTGCAGATTCAAACCTCTTCTGTGATAATCACAGAATTGTAGCATCAGAAGGCAATCCCCAAAGTGTGGCCTTCACAACCTCAATGGTGAGCCAGGTTATCATAAGTGATAAAGAGTCAATTACCTTTTCTTGTTTTAGCAGTCATGTATTTATTTTAATGAGTATTAAAACACAGAATTGGACGTCTAGCTGTGATTACATAGATCTTATTGCCTAGGACCATGTTAAGCTTTAAAAGTGAATCTCTTTATGCTCAATTAAAATATGTTAAGAAAATAAAGGTACAAGTAGTTCGTGAATATAGCAAAGAGCATAAGCTATTTGGGAGACAATTCTTTCAAGGCCAGAAATAGCATTCTCTACCAAGAGCTATATTCTCAGCAGTTAGACAGCCAGCTTCTGCCCACAAGGAAAGGAGGCAATGTCAGGATTGCCATATGGAAAAGGGGAGAGGTTGGATGTTAGAAGTGCAAATATCTCTTTTCCTTAAATTTGGTCAGCCCGACATGCTGTTCACAAAATGAACTCAAGAGCCTGCTCCCTCTACTGCCCACTTAAAGTACAAATTTGAGACTTAGGTCTTATCACCCCAACCTGAAGATAGCTTATTCTACTATGGAGAAACAGAATAAAATGCAAGAGCCTTAGAGCAAGCCTGACCAGGGTCCTGGGCTAGGCCTTTTTGCACTGGCTGTGTCAGGGGAGGTGGCCTTGGGGGCTGACCTCAGGTAAGCCGGTGCTCCCTACATGTGGGAAAAGAAGTAGCAAAATGTAGAGGGAAAAAAGAGAAATGTTGAGTTAACCATAAATTAGTTGTCAGCTGTAGAACTCAATGTTCTGTTTATGAATGTAAATTGAGTGTATCTTTATCTCAACTGTGTCTCTGAGAAAAGAAAGGAGTGTTTTGTTAAGGGGTGAATTTACACTAAATATTTGGTATCTTCACCATTATGTTATTTAAGACTGAATCACTCAGACCTTGGAAAATGTACAGCTGACAGATGCTTGTTTGGGCTTGACCATGGAGTCTGTCTTTAGTATTAGAAAAATAACAGAGGAATATGGAATGGATTTGTTCAAGTGGTTAGCTTCTGGATGCAGCATACAGCTGATGCTAGAATCTCTCTTCTCCCAAGATCTTGCCTTTGGGAAAAAAGAGTTGGATAAACAAACTCTTAAACCCATGTCAATATTATCTCCTCCATCAGGTCTTTCCTAATCATATATTATCCCTCTCTTTGGTTTTTCTTCTTTCATCTCCTGTCTCTCATTAGCTGGACAGCTCTTTGGGTGAGTACACTTGCTAATTGTTTTTGTCTAAGCCACTCTGCTCATCTCTGCACTCTGTACAAAGGCCAGATCAGTGCTTTGTGTGGAATAGTGATGCAGAAAAATGGGAATGGAATTGAAGAAAAGGAAAGAAGTTCAGAGATAGTGCAAAACTCAGCAGGATAGGGTCATGTGGCCACGAACTGCCCAGGAGATGAATGTGCCCAGCTAGCTTGGAGACATTTGTTGAGCACTTGGCAGCTAGTTATTGCTGGCTGAGTGTGGAAGGAAATCCCAAATAAACTTGGCCGTTCTATATTCAAGATTTGTCTGAGTGCTGCATGATAACAATTGAATGTGCTGATTATTCTGGGGACAAGTTAAATTGTCTCTAAAGATACACCAAGTGATACCCTATGTTCATGTTCACCCTTGACATGTTCCTGCCCTTTTGGATTAGGGCCATAGGTGATAACAGTTTCACATCTCTGCAGCTTTTGTAAAATCTAGAGGGTTTGTTTGCAAGGTAATAAGTGGCCAAAGGAACCAGATGGAAGAACAGGTGCACAAGTGTATATTGTTTGAGCAGTCAGAAAGGAAGTGGAAAACAAAACTCTTGGATATTAGACTTTCTGGCAATATGGCAGAGTATGAAGATCTGAAGCGCACCTTGTCTCATGGATTCAACTAGATAACACTCCCATCAGTCTAGGTAGCCCAGAAAATGACCCAAAGATTGGTAGAACAGACTCACCACAGCTAAATGTAGAGAAGAGGTCACATCAAAGGTGGTAGGAAGGGCAAGGAAATGGTTGGGAACTAAACAGACCTGTGCAACCATCCATGGGAGGTAAAGACACCACAGATGTGGAGAGAGGAGAGACACACAAACCACCCCAGACATGGGGACAAGCATGGGGAAGATGAATCCCCATAACATTTGACTTTGGAAACCAGAGGGGCTGAATTTTGTGAATTCTTATTATCGGGAAGGCTTACCACCAGGAATTTTAAAAATCAGCAAGCTCGGGCGCCTGGGTGGCTCAGTGGGTTAAAGCCTCTGCTTTCGGCTCAGGTCATGATCTCAGTGTCCTGCGATCAAGGCCCGCATCAGGCTCTCTGCTCAGCAGGGAGCCTGCTTCCTCCTCTCCCTGTCTCTCTGCCTGCCTCTTTGCCTACTTGTAATCTCTCTCTCTCTGTCAGATAAATAAATAAATAATCTTTTAAAAAAAAATCAGCAAGCTCAGCTCTGGGAGAGCCTGGAGGACAAGAGGAAATAGAGTCCCCACCCTTAAAGAGACTGCACAATGAACAGCTCTGCAGAGATACATATGGAAGCAGCAGTTTGAAAATTGGCAGGAAATATGAGAGGAGATATATTTACTAATCTTAGAGCACATGCAGGGATCTTAGGAGACTTCTCCAGGACCAAAGGAGCTGGTGAGCACCATTTCCCTTCCCTGCCCCCCAGCCTAGACATATAGACACCTACAGGAACCAGCAAAGTGCCAGTACTTTTCACCTACCTTGTTAATAGTGTGCCCAACCCCAATGTTCTCCTGCAGATATGCCACCTTCAACCAAACCTGGCTCCAGGCCCCCCCAAAGCAGACCTGTGCAAACCTTGTTAACATTGTTTGCCATGCCCCTTGTTCTCCTATGAATCTACCCCCTCCAAGATAGTTGGAGCCCATCCAAAGTGATGTCATAAGCCTGGCAGTGTGCAAGCAGTCTGAGTGGGATCAACACTACCCCAAAGTGACTCCTGCCCCAAGAAGAGGGGAAGAATTCTCAGGGGACAATGCAAGGAAAGTGCCCTATAGTTTGGTGCTACTGCATCATTGGCAATTGTCTGTTCTGACTCAACTCAAGCCCAAGGCAGCCGCAGACTGGTTCACTAACAGCAAATTCTGACCACCAAAGCAACTAAAGCCATTGCAGATGACTGAACTGAAGGTAAAAGTGGCTCAGCCTCAAGAGTAGGGTGTATGCAACACACGTAGGAGACATTCCTGAATTTCAGGTTTTGATGGGAGAGGATACTGCACTGCAGGGCACTACATGAACTCTTCTTCATAAGGCTACTACTTGCAAGAGCAGAAGACAAAGCTGACTTTCCTAACACAGAGAAGCAGACACAGAGAGTTAGACAAAGTGAGGAGACAGAGGAATGTGTCCCATATAAAAGAACAAGATAAAGACACAACAAGAAAGCTTAACAGAATGGAGAAAAGTAATATGTCTGATAGAGAATTTAAAGTAAAAATTATAAAGGTACTCATTGGGCTTGGGAAAAGATTGGAAAACCTCAGTGAGACCCTCAACAAAGAGATAGAAAACATAAAAAAGAACTAATCAGAGGTGAAGAGCTCAATAATTGAAATTGCAAATACACTAGAGGGAGTAAATAGTAGACTAGAAGTAGAAGAAGGGATCAGCTACCTGGAGGACAGAGTAATGGAAAGCAATCAAACTGAACAAGAAGGATAAAAAATAAGAAAATGGACTTGGAGAACTCAGCAACCTCATCAGGTGTAATAATCTTCACATTATAAGTAATTTCAGAAGGAGAGGAGAGAGAAAAGAAGGCAGAAAATTTGTTTGAAGGAACAATAGCTGAGAAATCCCCAAATATGGAGAAGGAAAAAAAATTCCAGGAGGTACAGAGAGCCCCCAACAAAATCAACCCAAGGAGGTCCACACCAAGATGCAGTAATCAAAATGGCAAAAAAATAGTGATAATGAGATCATTTTAAAGCAGGAGGGGAAGAGGACAATTACATACAAGGGAAACCCTATAAGACTATAAGCTGATTTTTTTTTTAGCAGAAGGGAGAATGATATATTTGCAGCTCAGAAGGGAGGGACATGATATATTCAAAGTGCTGAAAGAGAGAGAGAGAGAAAAAAAAACCAAACCTGCAACCAAGAATACTCTATCCATCAAGGCTATCATTCAGAATAGAAGGAGAGATAGTTTCCCAGACAAACAATAGTTAAAGGAATTCATGACCATTAAAGCAGTCCCATAAGAAATGTTAAAGGGGACTTTTTGAGTGGAAAAGAAAGACCATAAGCAGGAGTAAGAAAAGTAGGAAGCATAAAAACAGTAAAATTCAGAATATTTTAAAAAATCAGTCACGAGATTCACCAAATAAAAGGATATAAAGTATGACACCATACACCTAAAATATGGCAGGGAGAGGAATAAAAAATGGGTTCAAACTTTAGTGACCACCAACTAAATATAAACTGTCATATGTATAATATGTGATATATAAACTTAATGGTAACCACAAATTAAAATCAGTGATAGATATACAAAAAATAAAGACAGAGGAATCCAAATATACCACTAGAGAAGGCCATCAAACCAGGGAACTTGGATAGCTCAGTTGGTTGGGCATCTGACTCTTGATTTCAGCTCAGGTCATGATCTTGGGGTCATGGGATCAAGTCCCACACTGGGCTCTGCTTTCTGCATGGAGTTTGCTTATTCTTCTCTGTCTGCTTCTCCTTCACCTCTCTCTCTTTAAAATAAATGAATAAAATCTTAAAAAAAAAAAAAAGAAAGCCATTAAGCCATGAGAGAAAAGAGCAAGAGAAAAAAGGAAGAACTTCAAAAAGGAAGAACTACAAAAACAACCATGAAACTAGTAATAAAATGTCAATAAGTACATACCTTTTGCTAATTACTTTGAATGTTAATGCTCCAATCAAAAGCCATAGGGTGACAGAATGGATAAAAACTCAAGACTCATCTATGTGCTGCCTACAAGAGACTCATTTCAGACCTAAAGATATATACAGATTGAAAGTAAAGGAATGGAAAAGCATTTATTATGCAAATGGAAGTGAAAAGAAACCAGGGTAGTAATACTTATATCAGACAAAATAGACTTTAAAACAAAGACTGTAACAAGAGACAAAGAAAGACACTATATAATCATAAAAAGAAGAATTCAACAAGAAGATATAACAATTGTAAATATTTATGCACCTAGCAGGGGAACACCCAAGTACATAAAGCAGCTAATAACAAACATAAAGGAAGTAATCAATAGTAATACAATAATAGTAGGGGATGTCAACACCCCACTTACATCAATGTATAGATCATCCAAACAGAAAATCAATAAGCAGACAGTGGCTTTGAAAGGCACATTGAACTAGATGGATCTAACAGATATATTCAGAACATTCCATCCTAAAACAGCAGAATATACATTCTTTTCAAGTGCACACAGAACATTCTCCAGAATAGACTATATATTAGGCCACAAGACAAGCCTCAAAAATTAAAAAAGATTGAAGCCATGCCATGCATCTTTTCCAACCACAATGCTATAAAACTAGAAATCAACCACAAGAAAAACTCGGAAAAGAATACAAATACTTGGAGGTTAAATAACATGTTATAAACCATGAAGGGTTAGCCAAGAAATCAAAGAGGAAATCAAACAATACATAGACACATAAACTTAACAAAAGAGGTGAAAGACCTGTACTCTGAAAACTCTAAAACACTGACGAAAGAAATTGAAGAGAACACAAATGGAAAGATATTCCATACCCATGGAGTAGAATAACAAGTATTGTTTAAATGTCTATAGTACTCCCAAAATCTATTCATTTAATACAATCCCTATCAAAATACAAACAGCAGTGTTCACAAAACTAGAATAAATAATCCTAAAATTTGATCAGAACCACAAAAGACCCCAACTAGCCAAAGCAATCCTGAAAAAGAAAAACAAAACAAGAAGGATCACAATTCCAGACTTCAAGTTATATCACAAAGCTGTAGTAATCAAAACAGTATGGTACTGGCATGAAAATAGACAAGTAGATCAATGGAGCAGAACAGAAAACCCAGAAATAAAAACACAATTATGTGGTCAATCTTCGACAAAGGAGGAAAGGATATCCAATGGGGAAAAACAGTCTCTTCATGGACATCTGCAGGCAAAAGATTGAAACTGGACCACTTTCTTACACCATACACAAAAATAAACTTGAAATGGATTAAGGCCCTAAATGTGAGACCTAAGACCATAAAAATCCTAGAAGAGATCACAGGCAGTAATTTCTCTGACTTCGGTCATAACAACATCTTTCTAGATATGTCTCCTGAGAAAAGGGAAATGAAAGCAAAAATAAACTATTGGGATCTCATCAAAATAAAAAGCTTCTGCACAGTAAAGGAAACAACCAACAAAACTCAAAGGCAACCTACTGAAAGAAGGCATTTGTAAATGACATGTCCAATAAAGGGTTAGTATCCAAAATATATAAAGAACTAATACAACCCAACACCAAAATAATCCAATTAAAAAATGGGCAGAGGATAGGAACAGACATTTCTCCAAAGAAGACATACAGATGGCCAATAGATACATGAAAAGATGCTCAACATCACTCACCATCAGGAAAATGCAAATCAAAACCACAATGAGATATTGCATCATACTTGTCAGAGTAGCTGAAATAAATTTAAAAAAAAACCACAAAAAATGACAAGCATTGTTCAGAATCTGGAAAAAAGGGAACCCTTGTGCACTGTTGGTGGGAATGCAAATTGTTGCAGCCACTATGGAAAACAGTATGGAGTTTTCTCAAAAAGTTAAAAATAGAACTATCCCATAATCCAGTATTCACATTACTGGGCATTTACCTCTCAAATACAAAAACATAATTCAAAAAGTTATATGCATCCCTATGTTTATTGCAGCATTATTTACAATAGCCAAATTATGGAAGTAACCCAAATGTCCATCAATAAATGAATGGATAAAGAAGAAGTATATAGAGATACATATACTTATACATATACATACACACACACACACACACACACATATGCATACTGTGGAGTATTATTCAGCCCTAAAAAAGAATGAAATCTTGCCATTTGCAACAACATGGGTGGATCTACAGAGTATAATGCTAAGGAAAAGAAGGCAGTGAAAGACAAATACCATATGATTTCACTCTCGTGTTGAAGTTAAGAAAGAAAACAAACAAACAAAAAAATACACAAACCAAAAAAGCAGACTCTATGGAGAACAAACTGATGGTTACCAGATGGGAGATGGAGATAATATGGGTGAAATAGATAAAGGGGATTAAGAGCCCACTTATTATGGTTAGCATTGAGCAAATTACAGAATTGTTGAATCACTATATTGTACACTTGAAACTGATATAACACTGTATGTTAACTATACTGGAATTTTTAAAAAAGAATATCATTTAAAAATCCTTATATTTTATGCCCTGGAGTCTTAGGACAGGGGTCACTGTCTGGGGCTGTGTTAAGCACATACTGGAGTGGGAATGTGTGGGTGTTGCTGTCAACAGATGAGGTTTGAATCCTGACTGTATCACAAAGTATGTGCGTTACCTTAGGCAAGTTATTTAACCTTTCTAAGGTTTGGTGTTTTTCTACTGGAAAATAGATTTTAAAATATTTAGCCCAGTGCTCAATAAAATAGGAACTGATCTGACTATTATTTTAATTCTGGATCTCATTTAATCCTGCAAAATCCTTATGAGTGGTGTATCAATAGCCCCATTTTATGGGTAAAGAAACCAAAGAAGTGGAGACTTGGAGAGCATAAGATTGCCCTTGGCCACAAAGAGGCAGAGCTAGATTTTGAATGCATGTTCCCAGGACAATCACCATTTCCACTATCCCACACACATAACTGACTGTTGGTAAATTATATTCTATAACCAGTACAAACTAGGTGGATGTATAAATTTGAAAAGTTGTCAACTGTCATTTTCTTCCAAGATGGTGGAGAAAGAGAGACTCACAGATATAATTTAAGATGGATTTCTGCCCTCTTCAATGGTGTGCCATGCTGGATCAAAATCTAGTAACTACTTGAACAGTTGTCTGGGAGCAGACAAATCACTTTTTCTCTCCAGGCTTCAATGTCCTGCCTGAAAAACAAGGAGGTTGACCTCTGAAGAACGAATCTCTTGGCTCTGACATTCGGTGGAACACAAAAGGCAGAAGTGTTTCACTGGAAAGAAAAAAGTCTTGTTTGGATCCCCAGAAATAAGGACAGGAACAGGAAAGTGACTAGAGCTTGGCAGATAGGAAACCTGACTTGTCATGTGGGTGGGGATGAAGAGGAAGACCAGGATGGGTCGGGGACACGGGACAGATCTGTGGTTGTTGGGGACTTCATCCAGAAGGTTCTCCACAACTCTCAGGAAGCTTAAATGGTTTTTGAATAAAAAGCAGTGAAATTATTTGACTCAGAAGTGTAGACAGTATACTCCGTGTGTGTGTGTGTGTGTGTGTGTGTGTGTGTGTGTGTGTGTACATGGGCAAAACTGATAAGCAGGAATGAGCCAGAAAGCGAGCCTCTGGTCTCCTTGCCACAGCTGCTAGGAAACACATGAGTCCATTTTGGTTTTAGGATTTGAGAATATAAATGGAATTTGGATTGCGATCCGAGGGTGGGTGTAAGAACTGGTGAGAATATAGTAGACAACTTGTGTTTATGGAATCGGATAAGAGTAGCTTAAGCTGTAAAAGCAAGATATGAGTCAGTCTTATTTTCTGTGATTCTTCCAGTTGCCCCCAGAAGGAAGAAATAATGACTGGGCACATCCATTCCAATAAATAAATAAACACATACGCATTTTGCAATGCTTGCTTTTTGCCAATATTTAATATACCTCCTACGTTGGGAAAATGGCTCACGTTCTCTCACCATCTTGCCTGCCCTGCTGTCTCCCCAGATCCTCTCCTTCGGGGCTGAAGGCTTCATTAGTCAGCTGAGACACAGCTCCCCACTATAAAAATATGTATTTGTTCTCTAAACGACACCCTATCCTTGATGGTGCTAAAAAGGGCCTCTAAGGCTTCAGATGGGGACAAATTTGTGTGTGTGTGTGTGTGTGTGTGTGTGTGCAAATGTTGATGGGCTCACGGATAGTGTAGATTCCAATGGGGTGCTGGGAAGTGTGGGAGGAGGACTTCTACGTCAGTCTACAAAGAAACAGAGTGGGAAGCAGTGAAGAGAACCCCCTGAATTGCTAATGTCTTTCCACTGGAGTGCAAGAGGAGGGTTATCCTTTGTAAACCATCCAAACACGTTTCACATTGAGCTGAGCATTTGGACTAAAACAAGAAGATCTTGGCTTCACTTTCACTCCCAATGGCCAGCTAGAAGGGAGCACTCTCTCATCGGGTACAGAGGAGAGAAAACTTGGTACCCTGCCTAGAATGAGGATTTTTCATTTCAGAGAAACAATTTAGGAAGGACATCCCGCGAGAAGCTGTTGATCAGTGAAATGTGCATTTGCTCAAAACGCACTTTCCCTGCTGAGCCCCACCCCTCCGTCCAGATCTTCCTGGCTGGGTCCTGCTCATTTGGCTGCCCTGTAGCCATGTTTAGGACAGTTTGCAGAGGATTTTACTTTGAAGAGTTTCAAAGTAGTTCTGCTAATGCAGGAGTTTCTCCTATTTTATGGATCAGAAGGCATTTGAAATCTGTCCTTCAGCCACAGTTAAGAGCATCAGAAAAAAACAGGCATTTATAAAAGCTAACTTATTCTCTATGCCAGACCCATTCTGAGTACTTTAAAAATATTAACTTATTTAATCCTCACAACAAACAACCCTTTGAGGTATGTGCATTTATTATTCCCATTTTTACAGATGAAAAAGAATGATAAGTAATTTGCCCAAGGTCACATAACTAATAAACGCTGGAGACATTGTTTCATCCTAAGCTGACTCCAGAGTCCACACTTTTAAGCACACCACTCACTATATGAGGAATAAGACCTACTTCCAAGGGTTGTTCTCATCAAATAGAATAATTAGTAAGGGTGAGTTATAATAACCTAATATAGGAGAACATTAAATATTTGAGTCGTGTTTCTGTTAATGCATCTTTTTTTTTTTAAGATTTTATTTATGGGGTGCCTGGGTGGCAGTTGGTTAAGCTTCCAACTCTTCCTTTTGGCTCAGGTCGCGATCTCAGGACCATGAGATGGAGTCTTGAGTCAAGTTCCATGCTGAGCGTGAAGTCAGCTTCAGATTCTCTCTCCTTCTCCCAGGATCCCTCCTGCTCACACAAGCATGCTCTCTTTCTCTAAAATAAATAAATTAATTAAATACATAAAATAATTTTTAAATTTATTTTAGAGAGAGTGCATGCGCGTGAGACGGGAGGAGTAGCGAGAGGGGGAGGGGAAAAAAGTCTCAAGCACATTCCTCCCTGAGTGCAGAGCTGGAAACGGGGCTCAATCTCATGACCCTGAGATCATGACCTGAGCCAAAACTAAGAGTCGGATGCTCAGTCGACTGAGCTACCATCACTCTGTTAATATTTCTGATTTAAAAATCAGAATGCCAAGAATTTATATCTTTTCCTTCTCTTCTGTCCTTTTTTCTTCCTTCATTCTTCTTCCTCCCCTCCTCACTTACTTCCACATTCCAGAAGTCTTCTCACTGGGATCAAGTATCCACCTTATTTTTCACCAATGAAAAATAGAAGGCAGGCAGACAGGAGGCAGGCAGGCTCTTTTCTATTTCACTTCCCCTTCCTTCACTTCTGCTCCCTGAGCTCACGCTTCCAAAATAACTTTCTTATGCATAAGCCCTCATCTCTGACTCTGTTTGCAGAAGAATCCAGGCTAAGAATGTCTGTCTTTCCTTCCCATTCTCTGTGTTCTCCCTTCTTTCTTGATTCTTCCTTTTTCTCAGAGCGATGTTGATTTGTTTTCTTAGATAAAGGAATGTTTTGATCTTAATGGAGTCATCTGGTTGGCAAGCCAAGTTCAAATGAGGCAGATTTAGGGGTGCCTGGGTGGCTCATTCAGTTAAGCACTTGCCCTTGGCTCAGGTGATTCCAGAGTCCTGGGATCCAGCCCTGCATCGGTCTCCCTCAGGGAGCCTGCTTCTCCCTCTGCTGTGCCCCCCTGCTTGTGCGCTTTCTCTCTCTCTCTCTGTCAAATAAATAAATACAATCTTTAAAAAAATGCAGCAGATTTGGAGCTGGTACCCCATTGGTATTGCTCACCTCTGTGCCCCACAGCCCAACAGTCTGGTACATGGCTAGTGTTCAATAAATATTTATTTAAGACATTTTCAAAAGTTAACCCAACATTGCCCAATCCACCAAAAACATAAAGTGCAAGGGTTATTTTTACATTAACAAAGTGAGAACGTTATAGATATTTTTCTTGCTCTTCATAGCATAAATCATTAATTTATAATTGTTATTCTCTGTTTCAGTTCATATGTGGAATTTCAATAGCTCAGGAGGATAAGAAAGGAGGAGAAACACCATATGATATATCATTTTTGCAATGCCAGAATTTTTTTCTCTCTACCCATGCCCCTCAAGTTACAATTTTGAGGATCACTGGTCCACCGATGTTTCTCTCTCTTTAAATTCTTGATCCAGACCAACTTAGAATGAACATTTTTCCAGGAGAGGCTATTAACCAGAGGACTAGGAGGTGGGAAGGCATAAGGAGGTACAGCTGGCGAAGTTCTGACAAGCATGTACTATAAAATGAAATCATCCCACCAGAAGATCAAAAGTGATAAATGGAAAGTAAAGGCTGGAGATGTGAACAGAAGAGCAAAATGACTCACTGGCAAGACTAAAACTCTGGGATAAAGGAATAACTGTGCTTCATGTTATAGAAGTAGTTTGTGGGTTTTATTTATAGATTGACTGATTTATCATTTGTTGAGTGCCTGCTGTGTGACAGGCACTGGGCTACGAGCATCTGTGAATATCATTGCGATCACTTGTAACTGAAGGCTGTAGTCCATGACCTTTATAAATGTATAGGCTTGTTTTATTTCTTTTTATTTCATCTGTAACATAACTAAGCAGTGATCATAAGGCATGGCCATCAACCTTTGTAGCTGCCCTTTTATGCTTAAGAACTTTCCTACATGATGGGCTCACTTCTCCCCCAGATGGAGCCAGAAATTCACCTTTCCAACTTCCCTTGCTGGAATGTGACTTAGGCTCTGGATCACAAACCACTGCGTGAGATTTCAATCCAGATACTAGCAAAGAGAAGATGCAGGAGCTGGGTAGACTCTACGCTGGTGAAAGCAGTGACAGGACCCAGCAGGCAAAGGGGGCAGGGGCGGCGGTTCTCGTGATGCCTTCCAGAAGCAGAAATGCCATCCGTGTATCTGTGCTCAGATGTGGTGCTGGTGGTGTCACCTGTGGAGCAACCTTTGCTATAATTTGAAAATTCTTACTAGATCTGGAGGAGCCTTCGATGATGGCTTTGATGGTTTGGTCCAACTAAAATTTCGTAGAGGTTTCTAATTAAACTAGAGTAATTCCATAACTGATTCCATGCCTTCTTCATATTTTAATTTCAAAGATGGTGGTCTGAAAAGTTTTTGAAACATCCCCCTTCCTTATCAAGGACCACAAATGATAGGGAAAAAATTAAAATAATAAATGAATATATATTGAAAAATGATAAATAAATAACGCTGGTACTTGAAAATAAGAGAAAAGTCTTCGTGGGCCAAAAATTGTGAAAAATCTTTAGTAGGAGGCATAAGATGTGTCAGTCAACTATTGCTGTGTAACAAACCACCACAAAAATCTCAGTGACATTTTGTAATAAACATTCACTTCTCACTCATGAACCTGAGGGCCAGCTCGGTGGTGGTGGTGTTTCAAGTGATGGGATGTGAGTTGACTGATGCATAGCCAATTTAAGCTGGGCTTAGTTTTTTCTTAGCTCCAGGCCACAGATTTGGTTTAGATATTTCCCCCAAGCTTATAATTTTTCTAGTTCCAGCAGCTGTGCAGGAATGTTCTTCTAAAGAAAATGGCAAAAGTTTAAGAAAGCAAGATTAACCATGAAAACAAGTCACTACTCATATTAGGCTTGGTAACAGCTCATCAGCTAGGGAAAGCCACATGGTCAAGCCTACTATCAGAGGTTCATGGTTGCATACTCATTTTGTGGAGGCTGGATGCATGGGCAGTAAATATTCTTTGAATAAGGATGTAATACCACAGGACATCATAGCTTAATGAAGGTTATCATCCAGCCCAGCTCACATAAGGGAGAACAGAAGATGCACTAAATATCCGAGCAAGACCAGATTATGAAACAGACGGCAAACCTAAAAATGATAAAACTGTATATATATAAGGAGAAAGAGTGAAAAATTGAGAATAGGCAGAATAAAACTTTTAAAAGTACATTCAATATTATTTAGTGATAAAGAAGAAGAATGCAGTAATAAATCCAAAAATGGATATGATGAGAAAAGACTAAGCAGATAACAAACATAATTAGATGAAATACTAATTAAATAATTGAAATAAATGAAATAATGAAATAAGTGGATGAAAGGTGAAAAAATATAACTGTTGGTATGGAAAATTCAACAGAGGCACTCAATAGGATGGATACAGTTGAATAATGCATTTGTGCATTTGAATATATTGTTTGCAAGTAGTGAGTGAATGTTGGATGAATGCACAAGTGACTAGATCAAAAGGGAACCTTATTAGATCATGCAGTAGTACAGTGTTTACTAGTCTTCAACATGTGTCGATGTTTTAGTGTGATCAGATTCACCCAGTTATATCTCCGCATCTCAAATCTGTTCCCAGAGCAAGCCACCATTGTTGCTGTCCTACCATCACTGTTCCCGTCTCCTCTCATCTACTGCTACCCTATCCTGATCTATTTCAAGTATAAGTCACTCTCTTTTCTTTTTAAAATTCTTCAGTGGCTTCCCATTGCACTCAGGATCAAGTCCCCTGTCTGTAACATTGTCTCCAGGACCCTGCATACACTCCCAGCCTCATCTGGAGGGCTGTCCTCATTGATTGCATGACAGTTACATGCTCTCTCTCTTAGTTCCTCCAACCAATCAGAGTAGTTCTAGACTTGGGACCTTTGCACCAGCTGCTCCTTCCTATGCAGGACGCTCACTTCACTCCCCTTCTCCAACTTGCTTGGCAAATTTCTCCTTTCTCTTGAGGAATCGGTTTAACCTCATCTTAAATATGTCAGTGTGAATAGTACATCCCGACCTCCCCAGGCCAGAATAGGTTTCATTATACACTCCCATGGTGCCTGTTTTCTCTCCATGCCACTTAATCACATTCATAATTATACATCATATGCTATATTTTCTTTCATACATGAAAGAAAAGAAAAGAAAGAAAAGAAAAGAAGACATACATGTGTCTCAAATGTGATTGCAAGATATTTGAGGGAACTGTGACGTTTTGTTCATTGCCGTATTGTGAACTCATAGCCCAGTGCTGAGCATACAGGAGATGTTCAAGAAATATGAATGAATGCACATTTCAATAAATAGGTATCAGTATACCCAACTGAATCATGAAAATACACCACTGGATTTTGTGAACTTAACTTTTGTGATTGACTGAATCCTACATAATCATAAAAAGAAGAGCTGCAGGGAATTTTCTAGTATTTGGCTTACCAAGAATAGGAAAATTAGTTTGGCCGTTGTTCTAAGATTGGTTCCTTAAATGATCAGTTTTTGTCATACTACTGTTGAGCTTTACCAATGAATTAAATGGCCCTGCAGCGCTCTTCAGGAAATACACTGTTGCTTCTCCCCATTAATTATATTTTTACTATACCCTTCTTCACAGCTTCTATCAAAACCTGGGGTACCTCCAGTGATCTGATACTAGGCATTTTTTGTTGCCTACCTAACATTACCTCTTTCTTCTTGATAGAAGCCTGATATTATTCAGGCCTTTCAACTTAAGGGTCAACAGCCTTATAAAGGGCAGCTAGAAGCCCAGTCCATAGGGAGAGTCTTGATTAGTCTCAACAAACCATGATAATTAATTATGGATATATTTTAGACAATGGAGGACTCTGGAAGATTAGAAAACACACTGACATTTTATTGTACACAAACAGCCACTTTGAACATTTTGTTGAAATCCCTTCCAATCTTTTTTTCTATGCATCAGAGAATTGTTTTAGCATATAACATTCATAATTTTATAGATTTTTGTGTTCTATTTACTTATAAAATATTATAACCCTTTTTCTAATAATTACACAGATTTAATTTATTTTCAGGGGTTGAATACTCCATTGAGAAATTGTTTTTCAATGAACACAAACGTGTTACTATTTGGTTGGTTTCCTAGGGCTGAGGTAACAAATTACCACAAACTGGGTGGCTTAAAACAACAGAAATTTATGGTCTTACAGTTTTGGAGGCTAAAAGTCTGAAATCAAGGTGTCGGTGGGTTTGTGCTTTCTCTGAAGGCTCTAGGGGACAATCTGTTCCATGGGCTCTTCCTAGCTTCCTGTGGCAGCCAGCAATTCTTGGCATTCCTTGGCTTGTAGATGCTTTGCTCCAACACTCCATGTACGTGTGGTCTTCTCTCTGAGTGTCTCTGTGTTTCTTCTCTTCTCCTATGGATACTAGTTGTATTGGATTTGGACCCACTCTACTTCAGTATGACCTCATCTTAACTTGATGACATCAAAGGTAACATTCACAGGTGGTGGAGGTTAGGACTTGCACATACCTGTTTGGGAAGTAGAATTCAACCTATTACACCATTCTTCTGAGGTTGAAGAACTGTTACAATTTTTCACTATTCTATATATACCACAGCATTTAACTTTCATTCAAGGAGTGTTTTCTTACATAGAATTATTGACTCAGGATAGATTCCCAAAAGTGGAATTTATGGGTCAAAGTATGCAAATGAGTATTTTGAAGTTCTACAAATTTCTTCATTCCTTTCCAAAACTACCCATTAAATTGCCATTAGTAATATGTGATGGGGTCTGTCTCACCTCACGTTTGCCATTATCTGGCTTTTTTTCTTTTGAGATTTTTATTTATTTGACAGAGAGAGTACAAACAGGGGGAGTGGCAGGCGGAGGGAGAAGCAGACTCACTGCTGAGCAGAGAGCCGGATGCAGGGCTCCATCCCAGGACCCTGAGATTATGTCCTGAACCAAAGGGAGATGTTTAACCAACTGAGCCACCCAGGTGCCCCTTATTTTATTTTTTAAAGACATACACAGATAAAATGGCTGATCAGCAAAAAATAGTATCCCATAATGATCACTAAGGTTGAACACTTTCTCATATCTTATTTACTAACTACAGCTCCCTTTTTTGGTGGATTTTTCTTCCCTTTACTGACTCACCTATAGGAGTCTTCATGCTTTTCTTACCTGTTTTCCCATTTGTTGAATTATTTTTCTTAGTTTGCTAGTCATCACTACATTTCGTTTACACTTTGCAAGCATTTTAATTGATATGTAATTGTCTACAACGGTGATTTTTAAAATGTAAACAAGTGTGACATAAGCAAGAACTCATCAGATTGGGTGCTGCCTGTGCCCCACATCAGGATGTGTCCGTCTGTCTTTCTCTCTGTGAATTATTTTTAGAATTATTCACAGAATTATTAGAATAAAAAATGTTCTCACTCCCAAACAAAGCAATGAAACTGAATTCTCTTTGTTTTTACTTATATATGTTATATTCTATAATTACTCGGAGACGTTTTTTGAACACGCGGAATGAAGTAATTATTTAAATGTATTGTTTTCCAGATTGTTAGCCTTGTAGCCGATTGTACCAGCCTTGTTTATTGAAAAACCTGAGCTTTCCTGGGAATTGACTTGTGATGAATTCTTTATCATATATTAGAATATGATATGTAGCAGGACCATTTTTCTGGGTTATTGTCCCTTATGCTATTTTTGCACCATTGTCACATTATTTAAAATTTAATAGCTTTATAAAATATAGTGTACTTCCCCTTAAAAATTTCTTAAATATCCTGTTAACTTTCTATAGGTTAACCTCAGAATCATTTTGTCAAAGTCAGGTTGGGATTTTTATTACAAGTCTAGCAAGCCACACAATAATTTAGAATGTAAACCTTTGCAACAGTCCTCATCACCATGCGGTCTGTCTCTCTTCTTGCATTCAAGACTTCTTTTACACGTCTCCTCAAAATCTTTCTTTATATAGGTCACACAGTTTTCATCAGCATTATTTATGATACCTCATTTTTGTTGCGACTGGAAATAGGCTTTTAAAAAATTATTTTACACGTTATTTTTGGTAATTCTTATTTATTTTGAATTAAAAGTTCTAAACGTTATTAAATTTTGATAGTTTTTACCATATTCCTTTGGTTTCTAGATAGATAAGTACCCGATCCATAAAGGAAAAAAAATCTCTTTATAATATTTCTATTTGTTTTTTTTAATTTCTTTTTCCTTGAGGCAGAATTCTTCAAACAATGTAAAATATAATGATAAGAAGCTTGCTTTTTTGGTTCCTGATTTTGATATTTTACCTTTAAGTGGCTGCCAACTATTACAATGAAATATATTTCCTTTTTATGCTCAGCAACTTTTCTTATTTTCATACTTGAATTTTTAAAACAGAAATCGGCCACAAATTTTGTCAAGTTCCTTGCACCATTTATCCGAATGATACAATTTTTTGATGCCTTTGACCTATTGCTGTAATGTGTGATAGTCATAGCTTTATTATTTGAAAAGCATTTTTTATGTCCTACATTTTATTTTGTATAGCCCTGGTTCTGGTAGGCTTAAAAGAAATACGGTTGAATTGCACTGAATAGTTCATTTTATTAATTATTAACAATGGCTTTACTTACCATTAATTACTAATAGAATAGCAGCAACTATTTATTTTTGTCACATAGACCTCAACTTATATAAAATAATTTTATGACCCGGAGAGTAGAAGAACATAGAGCCACTCCAAGGTGAAGATACTACTCATTTATATATATATATTATATATATATTATATACTACATAATATATATATTACATATATTATATACATATTACATACTACATACTACATAATATATTATATATATTATATACTACATAATATATATAATAAATATATAATATAGAAATATATAAAAATATATATTTATATTTACATATTATATATTTATCAACTTGGCACCCATGTATCACTTTGATGTGAATTCACAAATATTTTCTGAGTGGTTCCTATGCAGCACAGGACTAGAAGTTCCAAGCAGACTAATCTCTGCCACTAGAAAGACTTGAGTTCACACCCTGGCTCTATTATTTACTGGCTGTGTGAACTCGAGCAGGTTCCTGGCAAAGCCTCAAGTTCACTCATCTGCAAGATAGTATAACAAATAGGGGACACTTACGGGGACATTCAAAAATAGTATCTAATGGGATGCTTGGGTGGCTCAGTTGGTTAAGCATCTGCCTTCAGCTCAGATCATGATTCCAGGGTCCTGGGATCAAGTCCTGCATCAGGCTCTCTGCTCAGTAGGAGCCTGCTTCTCCTTCTCCCTCTGCCTGCCACTCCCCCTGCTTGTGCACACTCTCTCTTTCTCTTTCTGTCAAATAAATAAATAAAATCTTAAAAAAAATAGTATCTATAGAGCTCTTAATGTCTGCACATGCAATCTCCATACATGCTATTGCAATGTTATGATTACCCTGGAGACAAACATGAATAGGTTTGAGCCCATGTGGGCGACCCAGCTACCTTCTGATCACCCCGTCCTTCCCAGGCCTCCACTTCCCCGACTTGCATATTACTTGGGATCTCTGGAACTCCAGTCCACTTCCCTTCTGATTCCTCAAATTGGCACAGCCACTCCCCAGGGCCACCCCTCTTCTCCGCCCGTAAAGTCTGCTGGATAACGACTAAACCAGTCTGAGAATTATAGAGGCTCAGCCTCACAGCCAGGTCACTTGTGTGGTGAAATCTGATGACCTATGGGTCGGCGAAGTTGAGGTGAATATACTGATGGCAGTTTTCTGTTCAGTGTCCTGTCAGGTCAGTCCCCTGAGCATTCACTTCCAAGGGAGCTCTCACCTGGCTTTTTCAGCATGCATCAGCAGCCTCAGCTGCAAGGAAAATTCAGAACGTTCTGATGGCTTCACTTTGCCCAGTGCTGCCCTGAAGTCCCTGCTCGCAGGCTCAGTTTCAGAGGTCTTGGCCTCCACTGCCTGTGAACAAGTGCCCTCTGCACTGCACATGCTCTGTCCGTATCACCAAGGACAGCCGGCTGTTATTTTCCTGGTGATTGGGATGATTTATTTTATTTTTGCAAAAATGACTTATTCTTCCGACCTCCCCACCTTTGGAGTAGCTTCGCTAAGTTGTCTTGTCTCCTTGGACTCTGCTTCAACCTTTTCTAATAAGTCACATTTCAGAAGGCCTTCCCTCACCCCCGCCCTCACCACCATGGGTAATTTAGATCTCCTGAGTTGCTAGATGGTGTCAGCCCGGGAAACAAGACGTTTGTTATGCATATTGTGTCAGCTGCAGACATAATTCACTAAACTACCCCAGACACAGGATGTCACCATGTGACACTTCAATTTACAATCTCTTAGAGGTCCTGTTGGCAAATAGTGCTGAGTGGAAGCTGGGAGGGTTTCAAAGGCTTGGGGCATGTTTTTCAGCCCCTTGGTTCCCCTCCACCTTGCCTCCGCCTTCCCCTTTCTAGGTGGGTTGGCGCTGGGCGCCCTCAAGATTCTAAGGCCAATTAGCAGGTTAGAAACTGTCAAGGCATATTGACCTACAAAATCACAGTATTAACTGTCACCATAATTTCTCATAATATTGAGGCTTATACGGGCCCTCTCTGCGGCTTTGTTCAAAGCCTGCTGGTGAGAAGGTCATTTATATATTGTAATCAGAATTCTTGAGCTGAGCCATTTTTTAATTATGGCTTAGGTAGGGGGAGGGTTGTGCAGTTTGGGAAAAGAGCCCAGCTGGGAGTTAGCCTCTCTTTGATCACTAGGCTGAGTGATTTGCTTTGATCATGCAGACAACAGTTCATAAAAGACCCTGGTCTCTTCCTGAAATTTGCAGGTAAACAGAGGGATCATTTGAACCGATTGTGGAATGAGCAATTCAGATCCCAGACAATAGTCTTCTTTGAACTAGATTTAGGGGCCTATTGATTAACATAGCAAAGGGCATTGGTGACTTTAGTCCCCTGGGTAAGGTACATCAAGAGACCACCCGCTTGGTCCTTTGTGCCTGGACTTCCAGGTCCTGCGGGACCCTTCTGTGAGGCCTGCATGGTGTTCAGGCAAATCGGTGTAAAAATGAGCATTGCAGGTAGCCCTGAAGGGAAGTAACTCATTAAAAAGAAAGGTGCTTGGAAGAGTAGAAAGCTTGCAAGCTTTGGAGTCAGGAGAATCTGAGATAAAATTCTTGCCTCTCCATTTATTGTGTGGTTCCTTCTGTGCGTAAATATCTTCATCTATACAAATAAGACAGAAATACTTCAACAGTTATTTTTAGGATTTAATGATGTGCCTTTTGAGAAGGGACCCCTGCTAGGTGCCAGGCACTTTGGGGAAGAAGAAAATACTGAGGTGTCTTAAAGCAACAGTGGAAAATCCTCCTATTGTATCCTATACTGTGGAGAGGAAGCTTTGTGATGTTTTCTCTGCATTTGACTGTTACCTTAACAAGATACTTCCTTTTCCCAAGCAAATTGTTTTAAAGTGATCTTTTGGAATTATGTTCTGATGGAACTTGTTTAAACAGTTAGATGCGAGAATTTCATTTGTTTAAATTACAGTGTTTGAGCTTTTGGCAGGGGTTGTAGAGGTTACTGCCACGTGGACGAAACGTATAGCCACTAGTGATCAATTTTAGAAATATTAGCTGAACAGGGATTATGTAGCATTTGAAGTATTTAAATTCTGTTAGTTGTGAATCTGGAGCATGTGATTTGGTTGGTTCCCCGGGCGAGACCTCCTAAGACTAATCAGTTCAGTTGCCATCTGACCACAATGTACAGATAAGTCACTGCTACCTGATAGTCATTGGGAAAAAGTCATGGGTCTTGAATAAATAAACCAGTCACCTTGGGCGGCAAGGCAGAGAAGCCCAGTGTCCCCTTTGCCTTGAGATTTCTCAGACACTTTATTCGCAGGGAGTGAGCACCATCCGAGCAGTGGTCCTCAGACTGCCTTCACCGTCTTCTCCTGACACCTACCTGCAGCTCTGCCTTCAGCTACTTGGATTCTGTGCCATGGCCAATGTATCCTTCACAGAGGAGTCACAGAGGTGTGGGAAAGGTGGCTGTGTGTGTGTGTGTGGGGGGGGGGATACCTAAAAATTCCTGCCATACCAGAACCAGAGGACACCGCAGAAGTAAGATGAGGGACCCAACATCTTCAAGGGCTCCAGGTCTACTACACTATCCCAGGCCACTTCGGTGAGTTATTTTTGACCATCGACTGCATTAGTTTGCCAGGGCTTTCATAACAAAATGCCACAGAGAGTGGGGCTTAAACAGTAGAATTTATTCCCTCACAGTTCTGGAGGCTGGAAGTTCGAGATCAAGGTGTCGGTGAGGTTGGTTTCTTCGGAGACCTCTCTTCTTGGCTTGGAGAGGGCCTCCTTGCTGTGTCCTCACATGGTCTTTCCTCTGTGTCCACGTGCCTGTGTTCAAATTTCCTCTTCTGATGAGGACACCAGTTATAGGGCCCATCTCAAAGATTTCCTTTCACCTTGATTACCTCTTTAAAGGCTCTGTCTCCAAATACAGTCACATTCTGACTTTGACCTCTGAACTGGGGGTTACAACCCAGCCCGTTATACCTGCTGTATGTTGGGTCCTGGTTAGCAGTTGGGATGCAATGTAGACCAGGCCCAGTTACTGCTCCTGAGATCTCTGTCTCAGCCAGTCGGGAGACTGGCTATGGAAAGTCAGAGCAGTGTTGCCATGTTCTGTGATCCACTAGACACTAGAGCCTGTCTTCTCCCACTTGGCAGTGCCGAACACACCTGTTTGTCAAACTCTGTCCATCGTTGGCTACTGAGACAAAGTTCATTCAGGCTACTTCTTCCTTTACCCCTCTGACCATTTCATCTCTATCCTCATGAAGAGGTCTCTACATCCAACCTTGAAATATAAGTGTTCCTATAGGTGTAGGCTGTCAATCTGCTGCTTTTTTTCCCCAGATAGTCTTCCTTGGAGTCTCAAACATTCAACTACTCTGCTACTTAAAATGTGGTCTGCAGACCAGCAGCATCAACATCCCTGGAGCTTGTTAGAAATGCTGACTCTCGGGACCCATCCTAGAGTCACTGAATTGTTAGCTAGATTCTAGCAAAATCCCCAAGGGATTTCTGTGCCCATCAAAGAATAGAAAGCATGCTTTACAAATGTTGGTTCCCATGGCCAATAGGTTGCCTGTCAACCTCTTATCTCCAGCCTCCAGAACGTCTACTAATCTCCACTCATGGGGGTCGCTGCTTGTTGAACATCTCTAGGATGTCCTATGGGCATAACCAACAGCATCCCCCAACTGAGCTCCTCCTCCTGTCTCCCAGTGCTGCCCCTCTCCCTGCATTTCTGGCTTCGGGGGGGTGGAGCCCATCCAGACCCACCACAGTAAAGCATTTGGATTCCTCTTTGTCCTATCTCTGCATCCAATCAAGTCCTGCTGATTTTTTTTTCTTTTACAATACTCCTATCTCTGTCCCTCCTCTTCTTCTTTTTTTTTTTAACAGCACCTGCCCTAGTTTGGGCTTACCTCTCTACCCCCTGGATGAGTTAAAAAAAACTTCCAATAGACTTATTGGCATGCAGGTTTTCTTCTTCTGCTTTCAATGCCTCTTCTTGTAACCTCCCCTTAACCTCCCCCTCCCACCCCATGGTTGTTTGGCGACACGCACTCAGGATTCCTCCCCAGAACCCTTTCTTCACCCCACACCACCCCTTGGGATCCTTTTCTCTGTCTCCTTAGTAACTCTGCCTCAGTGTCCTCACCTGTGTAATGGAACAAATAATGATTTAAGGAATAAATGAATTAAGTTCATGGAGCAGCACTTGACACAGAGTTTTTAATAACTGTTTAATAACTGTTAGTTGTTATTCTAGTAAATCTCTTCTTCCTGACAGGTGGTCTGGGTGTTATAGTTCCCTCTGCCTAGACCATGGTTTCTGAAAGCATGGTCAGGGGGCCGCTGGTATTGGTGCCATCAACAGTGGGATGGATCTGAGGTGGTCTCTGGTCTGGGAAGCCCAGCCTGGACATGACCTCTTGGGAGCAGGATTGTGTCTGAGTTACCTGTGAATCCTGGACTCACTTCCACTTGCGGCTCATAACAGGTGCCCCTTGAATATTGGCCATGCCAGGTGACAGCTGGAAATTTTACGTGGGTATAGTATTGAAAAAAAAGAAGAAGCTACAAATGACTTAGGGGGCATTTCCTAAATGAGGATGCTGAGGAGAAGACTGCTGTCAGCTTGGCCAATTTATAGTTTTGAATTTGTGCCCAGAAGCTGTTTGCAGAAAGGGTATTTTTAGAAATGTGAAAATAAATACAATTAAATTAGAGAGATGTGTCAAGTAGTTTTTTTCTTATTAAGACTGTCCTCTGACCATTACAGCTTAGGTAATGACAGCTCTTTGAATAATGGTGCTGTATTTCCTAATTAAACAATCAAGGCTCTGTGATCATTACTTTAGTGAAGATGGGGTCAAAAGTCTAGAACCTAAAAGAAAAGAGATTTTAAATGGACATAAATGGCAATAAAAATGGAAATATTTTCCCTTGACTCTTTCCTGTGTCTTATTAACTCATTGTGACCTGTGCATCTTTTTTTCTCCTCGTTTAAAGAGCTTTTTGGCCCTTGATGTAAAAGTCAGCCCATGGAGATGGGACAACACAGAAATGGGTCAGAATCAGGCAGGCCTGCCTGGGTTTAAATCCTGCCTTACTAGCAGTATGGTCTTTAAACCTCCAGGATCTCAGTTTTTCTCTCCTTCAGAATTTAGTATCAGCTCCATAGTTTGGCTTTGGAAATTAAATTAGATAATGTAGTGTAATGAATAGAGTTTTGCTTCATCATAATCAGGGTGTAAGGAATGTTGCATTAATTTTTTTTCTAAGCCAAATCTAGTCAACAAACACATACCAGAGTTGGATAGGAAAAAACCCAACTTTCTAATGACCCTTTCATAGAGTTGTTATGAGTTGGATGAATGGCTATCAGAGTTTCTTAGGCTGGCGACATTATTCTGAGATTTGTCTTCCCTAGGACCACATGGTACAGAGCTCTGCTGGCAGTATCCCCCTCCTACTTATGAGCTATGGAGCTGTTTGCCTCGGCTCGCAAAGATCTGGAAATAAAGGCAAGATCTCAGGCAATCATGCAATCAAGCCAACCTGAGGTTTTGCCACTATTAGTTAGGACATCTGGAATTTACTCGAATGTACTGCAGAATATAACATGTAATTGTGTGTATGTGTGAGTATGATTGTGTGCTGGGGTGTGGGTCTGTATGTGTGTGTGTGTTAGACTATCACCCACATGCTTCTCACCTCCTAACCAGGAGATCACCCTCCCTCCTGAAAAACTCTACTGGTACAAACAGGAGCCGCACACTCTGATGGTAGACACAAATATCTCTTCTCCATATTGGATCAATGACTTGGGTTTTGTGGAGTAACCTAGTGAACATCTGAAATAGTTTTTACTGGTAATGTTGGCGTGTTCACTAGAATGATGCGTGTTAGAAATGGATTCTCAGTTCTGATATGAAAGGTATGTGGATTGGCTAGAATGGTTGGGGACACCTTCCACCATGCCTTTAGGCATGATGTCCTGGGCTACGGCTTGCTGGCTCTCCCTCTCTATCCCCGTTTGTACTACCTGCCTTGCACCTCTCTCCTTGAAGAGCTGGCCCAAAGCTTCCTTCTCAGGGATAAATCCTGCTTCTGACCGTATCTTTTCTTTCCCTGCACTCACACAGCTCCCAAGTGTGGAACTGTTACCCACATGCTCCATCAAGCACACAGCTCTGCTCTAACCTCCTTCAGCCCCATTGGCTGACAGACAGATGGAAAGACTGCGGGTGTCCCACTGAAAACCTCAGCTGGGTTCCCATGTGCTCTTGAAGGTCTGGGAGCCGGAAACCCTGACCCTGCTTCATGGCGGGACTGCTAGCATGCTGGCCCAGGCCACGGGGTTACACTGTGTATCGTCCTCTGTCCTACCTGAAGTCTGTTGTGACTTCAGGACCCCTCGTTGACTCAGTCCCTTCCTGGTGAGTGACTGTCCCTCCTTCCTCAGGGGATGGTCTTTCTGCTTTCCTCAGCCTACTGCTCACACTCTCACCTGCTCATACAGCCTGAATGAACTACTTTTAAAAAGTTTGTCCTAAGGTTACTTTAAAAGTGTTCAACTAATAAACCGAAAGTAGATGTGAATTTACAAACATTTAACTCACAAGCAACTCCTTTTTCCCATTCATTCCTCCCACATTTTTTTTTATAAGTGCTTATTATCAATAGTTGCCGGCAAAGCAGACATGATGCTTTAGCTCTCAAAAAGTTGTGGGTGTTGTGGGACACACAGATGAGTAAGCCATCAGCACCAATAGGATGTGCAAAGTGCCCCAAAGGGAAGTGGGAAGATTGGGAGGGTTACCAGAGCAGGTGGGGGCCACCTATAAATTATACTACCAACAAGCTGCTTAGCAGAGATTTACTCAATTAGGCTTGATTCCCCCATAGGTTCTGTAAACTAAAGTTGAATCCAGATTTTCTGTTTTATATTCAGGGCAAAGTGTAGTTCTGTGTGATGGACACAGTAAGTATAAAATGACCTTTACTGTTCTGGGAATATGGCCATGTAAGTTACTTTCCATGGGTAAGTCTAACACAGTATTATTTTTAACCCCAAAGTTGCATGAGCAGGAAGGACTTTGAAATGACACCACCTCGAGAGACTGAAACATCATTGCTAAGACCTCCTGACAAGTGAAAGTAAAAAATCGAGACAGTGCCTTCCCCCCACCAGTTTGTAGAAGCAGGAGTGGGGGACCTGCAGAAACCTCTCTGGCTTCAGAGAGGGAAAGACTCAGATGGCCAAGCGCCCACAGGCACGTGCTGTGGAACAGGAGGAGATCCAGGCATTCGAGTCATACTTTGTGCCTTTCAGCCGCATCGGTGTCCTGCCCTGGATGTGAAGTCAGACACCTGGACATCTCAGGAGAGCGAGAGTATTTTCTTTGAAGATAGATTAGTCACTTGCTTTCCTGAGGAAGGTTGTTTAGGTTCCAAAATACCTTTCCCCAGTTCGAGTGATCCCCATCGGCAAGGTACTTATACGGATCTTTGTTCATGTACAAAAGAGTTCGATTTTTGTGGTGCCCAAGGGGTATTTTGATCTGGAAAGCATAATGTGCAGAGCTTCAGAGGGGGACCTCTGCTCTTTATGACGTTCTCTCTCGTTACCTGGCTTGGACAGTGCAGAGGGAGTGGTTCCTAGTCATAGACAAACCACATGTCTTGGAATGCCAGTCTTTCTGATTACTGGGTCCCGCTAACTTCACCCCATAGTCAGGGGGGAGCCTGCAAGTGATAGAAACTGGGCTGGTGGGAAGCAGGTGAAACTCGGAGACCTGAGCACAATGCCAGTTCTGCCTCCAACTGTCTGTGTGCTTCTGGACACGTTCCTTAACCTCTCTGACCCTCTGTTTCTTTATCTATTACATACAGATGGTGATAACTTTCTGTGGTTTATAGTAAGGGTTAAATGATAAGAAAAGGAAGGCAAATAGTCCATAACAGGTACTAGGAAAATGCGAGTTTCCTTCCCTTCCTCCCCTCACCCATCCCACCAGGAGTCCCTTGACTGTACTGATGCCACCTGACCAGAGCTACATTTACATGGGTATCAGAAATCTCATTGGAGAACAAAATGTAGATTGAAATTAGTAAAATGGTTAGTAAATTAGTTTTGTGAATTGGCATGATACCAATATAAGAACTGGGTAGTATTTTTACTTTCCAGACCCTGTACTTGATGAATATAAATTTTAAGAGAAAGGTAGTGTCAGTGAGCTCCCCAGTGGTCAGGCAACACTTATTTTCAGCTCTGCCTCTAACACTACATTGTTCTCTAGAACAATGTCTTTGTCAGACTTACACATGTTTCTATACATTATTATGTGTAACCCTCAAAGAGGCTTTCAAGATTAGATTGGGGAGGAATTATTATCTCTCTTTTGCAGAAGATGAAACTGAGGCACAGTGTGTAGGTGTGAGGAGAGTCACAGCAGAAAGTGGAATTCGTAGAGTCCTAATCTGCTGCTTTTTGACTCTGCCCTGGTAGGTAGCAGGCACTGCTACTTGACTATTCAGAGTCCACACCCTCTCCTTTGTCCTTTGTAAAAGTATGCAAATTTTGTTCACACAGCAGCACTGACCAACAGCTTAAGGGGCTGGTAGAAGACTCACATGTTAGTCTAGAGCAAAGTTTCTCAAATTTGAACGTGCATCAGAATCACCTGGAAGGCTTACTGAAACAAATTTCTGGGACTCCCATCCAGAGTTTCTTGATTCAGTAGGCCTGGGGTGGGGCCCAGGAACCTGTGAATCTGTATTTCTGACATGTTCCCAGGTAATGCTGATGCTGTTGGTCCTGGAGAACCATTGAATTTAGGGAGTGGTTCTTAACATTGGCTGCACATTAGGATCACCTGGGGAGCTTAAATAATTTCAAATCCCAGACTATACCCCAGACCAATTTAATCTAAAACTCTGGGGATAGGATTAAGGTTCAGTTCAGTAGTTTTTTAAAGCTCCCCAGGTGATTATAATGCACAGCCAAGTATGAAAGCTAACTTGGCAGTTTAGAAGGCCTGGGATCAAGGTCCATGTGTGATTGAGGAGGGGGAGAGTAATGGATTACATCAGGGATTCTCCAATATGGAAGAGGAAGTGTCGTAACATTGTATAACTTTTCACCAGCAGACATCAAACTTACTTTTAACATAGCCCTAATATTTAACCCATCATGAAATTTCAAAAATTAAATAAATGCATGGGATTTGTATGTCTGTCCCTAGGAGGCATGGATCACGGAGTGTAGGAAAGAGTTCACATAGTAGGCTTGATGTCGCTCATTAGATGGGCCTGCTTTTGAGCTGGTCTTAGCTGGAATCTAAGAACTTCATTTTTGGAGGCTTCCCTATATTATTAGTTGATAAGACTGTTTTGTATGCCTACGGCACTGAGACCTATGGTGCAACTTGCCCAGATTGCAAACTGTGTGAATGGTAAACACCTACTTTCCTTCTGGGAGTGACCAGGTGCCCGGATGACCAGCCCCCTAACAAAAGCCCTAGACCCGGGGGCTAACGGGTGCTTCCTTGCACAGAGACATGCATTTAGTGCTGCATTTCATTGCTGCAGGAAGGAGTACTTTCTCCATGACCATTCCCTTGGAAGGGAAACATTGAAAGCCTGTGTTTGGACTCAGATAGATTCTCTCAATAATGTTTTTATCATGCTGATCCAGCTGTGCATCTTTTCACTGTAACAAAACACAAACACGAGTACAAATGCTTCTGAGGCCGGTGAGTCCTTTTGGCCAAGTCACCAAATGTGTTTGTGGAACTTCCAAAAAAGATTTATAAATTTTTTTTACATTAAAGATAAATTTTAATATGGAACATATACTAAGTAGGGCCTTTTTATGTAGACCTGTATGTTTAGAGGTAATCTACATGTGAAATAGAATGTAAGCAATTATGGAATTAGAGAAAGGAGATTGTGCAGAGCTGATATTCCTAAAACCACAACAAGAAGGACCAGGAGGAAGTCTGAGCAGATGACAGAGACTAACCCCATCTGTAGGGACACTGGGTGATGGATAGGTGGCTTTATTGAGCCTGTGAACTTGTCCCTCCTGCTGGTGTGGCTGTAACTAGGAAAAATAAACCAAGGATTCCTGAATCTTTACCCTGTCTTATCCTGTTTCTCACTACACCTTTATTGTGTGTGATGGCAGAGCCCATTTTCTGGGTCACTGACCACCGTGATAGCTGGCCACCTGGCTTTCTCTGCCAACCTCCTGATGCAACCAAAGAAGGACAAATTACCCCCATCCACTCCCTGACAAGAGGGAGTAGAATTAAAGACAAGGTTGCAAATAAAGGATTTGAGAGGTCAAGAATCACTGGCAATACATTCCCTAAGGATCTTTATGATCCTAAAAGTTTGAAATTTGGAGTCCCAGACATTCTGAGTCTTGGTCTACTCACCTGTATGATGAGCACAATGCCTACTGGTTGCCTCACAGCAGTGGGAGGAAGATGGACAGATATTCCAAAGAATAACAGATGGATCAGAGTTATCTAAGACCTTTCCTTAACTCTTTGCAGCTAGGCAAAAACAGAGTCAAACTGACATCTTTATATTGAGTATCTATTGTGTGTTAGCTGCTTATGGATAATATCTCATTTACTCCCCACAGCAGTTAGAGATGAGAACAATCAGGGGAGTGAAGAACTTGCTTAGAATCACTTAGTGTCAGTTCCAAGTTTTTAAATTTAGACCTTCTCTCATGTACTGTTTCCTGCAGGAATAAAAGAATTGAAAGCTTTCCCTGAGGTCTGATTGTGGGTTAGATATCATGCATTATCTCATTTAATCCTTGCAACAGTGCTAGGGATGAATCATGGCTGCACCATCTAAATTCTTCTACTCTTAAAGCAGCAGTGTCCCCATTAAATCATCACCAAGTATATGGTAAGTTATTAAATCTAAATGCCAGCCCTAGGGTCCTGAACCCAAGCCAAATGCCAGTGATGGAGATTGTAAATCCAGTTTAGGACAGCACTGAAGTCAAAGCTTTGTAATCAGACAGTCGAGCCCTCGCTGACTGAAATCAACTCTCCCCCTAGTACTTTTGGAAATGATGATTTCCATCTCCTTCCACACTGCCAGGCCAACCTCAAAGGTTAAGTGTTTGGTAGTCACATTAGCCTGAGATTGAATCCTAGGGTAGATTCCCCCAAGATTTGGGCAGATTGTTTAAGCTCTGTGAGCCAGTTTCCCATTCAAACAATGAGGACATATATAATAGAACCTATCTTGTCAAATATGTAAGACAGTCAACAACTAATCCAGCAGAAACACCAACCTATCGATACGGACTCTCCAAGGCTGTCCCCAGCTATACTGGATAACCAGGTGGGAGAAGTTCAGAGGGTCTCTGGGAAGAGGTCAAGGTAGGACTGCCAGTTGCACCTTTCCTTTCCATATTTCAGTTTCCCCACAAATGGACTGTGGCCATGAGTTCGGAGTTGGTAGGGAGTGATTTGGAGGATGGAACAAAGAAAGAAAGTTGGGAAGTTGCTGAGAGTAGCCTAGGAGACCTACAAATTGGGAAGATTTTTCCTTGAATAACTAAGAGGCATTTGCAGTTGAAACCATGGAACTAGAGGGAGGTGAGGAAAGCCACTGAGTAGCCACTCTGGGCCAGGTGGTGTGAGAAGGTAGTGGGGAAACAAGGGCTTCCTTGGAGGCAGATGGTCTGGATGTGATACTGGCTCCAACCCTTACAAGATGTGTAAGCTTGGGAAAATGTCCTAGCCTTGTGTTACTCAATTTCTTCATCTGTAAAATAGGCATAACAATCATATATATACCACATTTTAATGTTGTAAGAATTAAGTGAATTAATTGGGGTTAAGTATGAGAACTAAGAACAGTGTCTGGAAAAAAATAAGGTTTTGAGGGAAACAAATCCTGACAGTCAGCATGCTCTAACTGTGGGAAACATTCTCCCAGAAGGTAAGTCTAATAACACAACACGAATTCACACTAGGAAGGACATGTGTGGATGAAGTGAGAGAGAAGGTTTTCATCAACAGAGCTAGGAATGAAAACCTATGGATATCCTGGTTGTGAAAAATCCTGCAGCAAGAAATCCAGTGTCACTATATGCAAAAATTCACAATGAGGTGAAATTCTACCAGTTTGGTGAATTAGGAAAAGCATGTTCTCCTAAAACTAATGATAGAAAATAATGATGCTCCAGAGTGATATATTTTTATAGCATAGATTTAATTATAAAGTGTATCTGTATCTGTATTAACTGTGGTTATTAAGCTGTGAAATCTGAATAAATGAAATCATTAAGACAATAGGAAAAATGTACCAGCTATTAATATTATCATCAATATTACATTTGAACATTTTATTTCATTTGATTATACCACAGACTTTTATTATGTTCTCCATTTCATAAATGAGGATATTGAGGTTAAGAGAGGGAAGGACAAAGACAAAGATCACACATATTAAAGGACTGATTCAGGGTCAGGACCCAGATCTTTTTGACTCCAATCTCAAACTCTACCATAAGCCTGCACTTAAGGAAAAAGTGATAGGTCATGTTACATGAAATGAAATAGGGATAGAAGTTCTAGTAATATATATGGCAACCACTTCATGGCATCTAACCAAGTGACAAAAGTGAAAAAAGAAAAAAATAAGACCAAGGTTCAGAGCAGCTTACTACCTCTTGTGTAAATGGGGGGTGGGGGAGACAGGTAGAGGTGTGCTTGTACCACTCTGTAAGGGCTGATTGTTAATTTGTTAACCAGTTGACAACCTCATGGAAACTTGCAATTGACCACCCCGGAAATATTTACACCATTGATATTGGCAAACATACTGAAAATATAAAAATGAATTCAAACTAGTGAACTGTGGTGGAATAGAGAAGGTGGAAGGATAAGGAGTAGAAACAAGTTTTCTTTGAATGGACTTTTCTATATAGTGTTGACCTTTAAACTATGTAAATACATTGCCATTCAAGAAATTCAAGGAAAAAAAACCCTCTTAAACTGAAAATAAACAAAAGAACCTAACCATATGTCCAGTTGGCAGCATAGCTACACAGAGAACAAATTTATTTCATGGGGCCTTAGAACACTGTCATGCTTAAGGGGAAATAGTCAAAGAATGAAAAGAAGTACAAAGAAATTTTGAACTTTCATAAATTTTACAGTAATTTCAGCATTGGTATTCTGAAACTATAATGTTTATTAAAGGTAAATAAATAATTGTGTTAATGCTCTTAGAAGTTATCATTTTCAGTGGAAGTTACAAAGTCAGATGAAATGTTAAAATTGAAATATCAATAAAAACACATGATTTTACACATATATATATGTATATATATACACACACATACACAACACAGTTATTCCCAGTTCTATCTATGGAAATGGTAGCAATGGGCACCCCTCTAGCATCCAGATTTTGGCTTCTAATTCAATTGCCCTCTAAAAGGAGCTGGAGATTCCTGAAAAAATGGTAAATTCCAGCTCTGGGGCCAAGATGAACTAGAAACATCTTCTTGTGCCAAAAAGCAAGGAAACTTTCAAAGTTACATAGTGCAATGTAAAGAAGACCCAGGAATCATTTTAAAAATTGTAATAAAATGTTATGATATTTGAACAGGAAAATAATAATTATTATAGTAGATTTAAACATTTAACCAATAGAAATCCATGAGTCTGTAATTATTTTATTTTATTTTATTTTTATTTATTTGAGAGAGAGAGAGAGAGAGAGAAGAAGAGAGAGCATAAGAGGGGAGAGAAGGTCAGAGGGAGAAGCAGACTTCCCTGAGCTGGGAGCCCAATGCAGGTCTTGATCCTGGGACTCTGGGATCATGACCCAAGCCAGAGTCAGTTGCCTAACCAACTGGTTGGTTAACCTGAGCCACCCAGGTGCCCATGTCTGTAATAATTTTAAAAGAGAAATAAAGGCCTAATTTATTATCATGTGAGACAATTTTAAAAATAACTGATTGCTCTGAAAATTGTATGGGCAGTAATAAACATTTATCTTACCTTTCTAGTACGACCTATGTTTTGTTTTTAGCAAATAGCCTTGGTTGATGAAAGAAATCTCTATTTTGTAAGACAACACAAATTAATAAATAGAAGGAATGATAAAAATAACAAATCTCATTTTATAAACCCTCTGGAAATATTGATTGAAGAAAGATTGTCTGCTGGTATTAAAACAATAGATGAATGTTTGCTGGAGAACTGGACAATTGAATAGTGCCAAAGAAATATCTCATAGGTTGCTGTCTGGATACAAGTGAAAAATACAACAGAAATATTTTTTTCTGAACACTCTGGAGGCTAGAAGTATAAGATCAAGACGTTGATAGGATTAGTTTCTTCCTTGACCTCTCCCCTTGTCTTCTCCAACGTGTGTCTTCACATGACTGTCTTTCTGTGTCTATATGTGTCCTAATCTCCTCCTCTTCTTCTTTTTTTTTAAAAAAAATATTTATTTATTTATTTATTTATTTATTTATTTATTTATTTATTTGAGAGAGAGCACAGAAGGGGAGTGAGAGGGAGAAGCAGGTTAACTCAAGTACCTCTTTAAAGACTCTATACCCAAATACAGTCACATTCTGAGAAACTGGAGGTTAGTACTTAGATACATGGATTGAGGGTGGGAGAAGGAAAGGAGATATTCAGTCTATAACACGTCTTCCACATGGCTGCCTTCTACCTGGGTCCTCAAATGCCAAAATTAGAGAAAAAGAAGAGGAGGAGGCGGGGAGGGAGGGAGAGTGGGAGGGAGACAGAGGAAGAGAGAGAGAGAACTTTCAGTTGTGCCTTCTTACAAGGGTACTAATCCCATCATGTAAGCCCCACTCATCCTAAGTACCTTCCAAAGATCCCCATCTTCAAATACCATTGTAATGGGATTAGGACTTTAGCATATGAATTTTGGGGGAGACACACTTTGGCAATCTTTTTAAAACGTAATTGTTGTAGTAGCTCCATGAACCTACACATGTAATAAAATTGTACATGTACAGAATTAAATACTCACATCCATACAAGGAAAACTGAGGAGATTTGAATAAGATTGGTCATTTGTATAAATATATATATCCTGCTTATGATATTGTACAACAGTTTTGCAGTATATTACCACTGAAGGAAATTGGGTAAAAGGTACATGGAACTTCTGTATTATTTCTTACAGTCTACAGTTTTCTCAAAAGTTTAATTAATAAGAGATAATTTACTGCTTAATTAAAAATAGTAGCAAAGTAGTATGTAATTTGTAACATTACATAAAAGTAAAATGTCTGGGCGCCTGGATGGCTCAGTGGGTTAAAGCCTCTGGCTTCAGCTCAGCTCATGATCTCAGGGTCCTAGGATCGAGTCCCGCATCAGGCTCTCTGCTCGGCAGGAAGCCTGCTTCCTCCTCTCTCTCTGCCTGTCTCTCTGTCTACTTGTGATCTCTCTCTCTCTCTCTCTCTCTCTCTCTGTGTCATATAAATAAATAAAATCTTAAAAAAAAAAGTAAAATGTCTAAAAATGATGGTGCCAAGGTTGAAGGTGAAACATAGAGGTATACCATTGTAAGTTTCTTATACTATACATGAAATTGTATACTATCACTTGAAGGTAGACTGATAAGTTAAAGATGTATACAGTTAACCCTAAAACAACTACTACGTTAAGACAACAGGGAGGTATAGCTTGTAAGCCAAAAGGGAGATACAATGGAATCATAAAAAATTTTAATCCAAAAGTGGACAAAAAGAAGAGGAAAAAAATGGAGCCAACTACAGATGGGATGAATAGAAAAAAAAAAACAACAGAAACGTGATAGATTTAAACCTAGTTATGTTAAGAATCATTTTAGCACAGGTTATCAGAATGAATAAAAAAGTAAGATCCCTCAATATCCTGAGTACAATAAATACATTTTAAATACAGAAGCACAAATAAGTTAAAAACAAAAAGATGGAAAAAATATAAAAGGCTGGCACCAATGAAAGGAAGGCTGGGGCACTAACTTTACTGTACTAACTTTAGACAAAATAGATTTTAGAGGAAAGACTATTTCCAAAGTTGAAGAAGGCCATTTCACAACAGTAAAGGGGTACATTCATCATGAGAACATGACAACTTAGAAGTTTTATGCCACTGATAACAGAGCATCAAAATACATAAAGCAATAACTGACAGAACTGAAGGATCAAGACAATCCCGGTTTACAGCTGGAGACTGCAACAGGGCTCTATCCATAAATCACAGAACGGGGAGACAGAAGACACATAAGGATGCTGAAGATTTGAAAATGTTGAGAGATGGCAGAAGCAGGATTCGAACTCAGGAGGTTCCACACTAGAGCCCTTACCCTCAGTCTAGCCTGTATGTAGTGACCATGAGGACATTTCACTGTGTCACTGGGTAGAAGGGCACAATCGACCCATTTAAAATGAATTCAATGAACACTGAGTACCAGTCTTACCCAATTTTCAAAATGTTCTTTCTTAGGGAGAAGGCTTGGGGGAGATGTCATTTACACAAGCACTTGAAGACCAGGTAAGATTCCTCAGCTTTCAAGTCTGTCATTCTCCCAGAATAGGAAAGGGTTCGCTCCTGCAACAGGGACTGAAGATGACATGGTCCTAGGCTTGGTCAGTCTCTGGAGAAATTTCTTTCTCAGAGAAACACTCTGATACCAAAGGAGTAGGTTTGAGCAATTCACAAAGCACAAAGTATAGCTGGTCTTACATGTGGCCAAAGTAGCAGGTTTCCTATACCCAGCCTGCAGATTAACATGCTTGGTGGAGGCTCCTCTGCCTCTAGTTCTGCCTTTTGCTTAACTTCTTCATGCTTTCAAGAATTTTCTCCCTTGAGCTTTAAAGTGCAGATGTCCCTCACGGGGTTAATATGTTTGGGATTATGACTACATGGTCTAATATAATGAATACTGGGCTGGGAGTTCAAATCTCAAATATGCTGCTTATTAGCCAGACATTTAGCTACTCTGAATCTCAGCTTCATCTCTTTTTGATTAGATTCACAATGGTGGTTGCGAAAATCGAATGAGATTATGTTTCCTACTCAGCACCTACTCATCTGGCCCTTCCCATTGTCTGCTTCCTTCCTTCCTAATGAATGAAGAATAGCATGGAGGAGACCCAGGACAAGAACAGAGAGGAGAGAGGAGCAGTTGGCAGTCCATATGAAACAGCCAATTTTCTTTAGCTGCATGACTGTAAACTGCTCTGTATCTCATTTTTTACCCCTGCCAAAAGCTACCCTACATCAGTAAAATCAGCTGAAATAAAATTTTTATTTTTTATTTTTTAAGATGCTGCAAAAAGAGCCTGCCCCAAGCGAGAATATTCCAGGCTATGGCAGAATTCACTCTAACTTCACTCTGAGTATTTGATCTTGGAGAAAATTAGCAAATGGAATTGATAATGCTGTTCATCTCTGAAAGTTGCTGAAGGGTTAATTCACTAAGTAAAGGTTTAAAAATAACACCTGAGTTATTTCAGAGCCATTTTCCTAAAGAGGTTGGTGGAGCTCCTAAAACAATGTTCTTAAAAGCTTTTTCAGTCCTTCAACCCCCCAGAGATCATTTAAGGAGAAGTATAAAACTTTATGTGATGAGATGAGCACTGGAGGAGACTATGATAAGAAGTGTTTAATGACGACATCAAGTCAAGTGTTTGCCAAATGTCTCCTGAGTGCATTGACAAAAAAGAATCCACTAAAAGTCCACATGGCCATTCAGGAGAGGGGTTCCTGACCGCATCAGATTCTGACAAAGTTTTGAAAGGCACACTTTTAAGTTAAAGTGGTGCAAGAGAAACGGTGTCTTCAGAGGAGCTGTTGCTAGTCCTTTGAAGATGTGATATTATTATTCATTCTTCTCTATGTTGCACTGTCTTGATCTATACAATGAGAACAATAATAATATTCACCTCAAAAGGTTGTCAGGAAGATTAAATGAGAAAACTAAAATGTTTTGGAATGGTGCCTGGCCTACAGTAGGTACTCAATAAATTAGACATTCTTAATCTTATTAATTAATTTCTTCCATCAGACCTGTACCACCTTGCATGTGCTTGGTGTTGTACGCATAGTGTATTGATTGGGCTCATAGTTGCAAAACAATAGAATGCAGTAGCTCATAGATTCTCTGGGAGGGCCGGCTATTGCCCAACACTGACAGCCACAATGTCAGTTTCTTTCAGAGGACTGCTCCCATGAACCCTCTGCTCTTGCCGGCAGCTGTTACTGAAAGGCAAGTGTCCATCTTGCTGGAATAGCTTCCACGTGGTCTCCCTTTCTTCAGGATACTACATTTGAACTGAAATTTCTCATAAGTTCTGCTGATTGGAGGAGCCTAGTTCATATGCTTAGGTGTCCAAGTTGCAAGGGAGTCTGGTAATGTGGTGTCTGGATTTTAACTTGGAGTAGGATTCCCCAAAAGCCATGACAAACAACCACTGGACTTAGTCTCTGTCTTCCAAGAGCTTGTTCTAGTGCCCAAATCAGAGATAGGAATAAATGATTACAATATCAGGAGCATGGATGTTTTATTACTATTCAGAAAATATTAATTTTTATTCTGCTTGATGTTATATTTGGTCACGTGACTTGTTTTTGTTGATGGAATTATGAGTAGAAATGATGGTTTGCTATGTCCAAGCAGGGGTCTTAAAAGTTCTCACATATATTCTTCAACTTTTATTTTGTATTCCCACCCTCTACCTTGAGAATTTAACATTCCTGATTAGTGATTTTTCTTTAGCCTGGGTACTTGAATGAGAAAAACATGTGGATCATATCCAGACTCAATTGCAACCTGGCAGAGCCACAGCACTTGGCTCACTGTTTCTGAAATGCAACATGAGCAAGAAGTATGTATTTGTAGGGGGGCCTCAGTGGCTCAGTCAGTTAAATGTCTGCCTTCGGTTCCGATCATGATTCCGGAACCCTAGGATCATGGGATCAACCCTCATCAGGCTCTCTCTGCTGGGTGGGAAGCCTGCTTCTCCCTCTCCTTCTGCTTGCCTCTGCTTGTGCACGTGCGCGCACTCTCTCTGTGCTGATTCTCTCTCTTGGTGCTGATTTTGTGCCTAAAAGTGTAGCAGCCATGGGCTGCTATGGGATGAAAGGCATTTGCTAAGGATTGCAGAGCAGGAAACTAGCAGGTCCCTGTTGGTTTCCTTCAGGAGCTATACTAGCCCCAGCTCTGTTTTCAGTTAAGTCATTACAGGTGAGTATCTGTTGGATGCAGCCAAATGCAATCCCACTGGGAATCCCTGGGATTGACCCATAGGGTGAAGTTTGGGAGAGCAGGAGACGGTGCTTCAAAGGCAGATAAGGGCCATATCCCAAAGGGCCTTGCAGAGCAGGCAAGCAGGTACAGATTTTATTTTGTAGACAATGGAGTGGAACAGTTTGGAAGGTAGGGCTTTTGGATTTAGGGCCTGGTCCTAGTCTTCATTGTGATTCCTGTCTAGTCATCTGGACTATATTTAGCCTTTCTTCTACTGTTATCAAACTCATCTAGGAACCTTAATTCTAGATCTTGATTGTAGATTCAATTACACTAACCATAAGCTGGAAAAATCACAACTTCTCTGGACCTCAATTTGTTTAACTAAAATGCCATGGATATCTATATTGGATATAACAAAGAACCACACACTGGGTTCTACTAATATTGTCTCAAAGATGGAAGCTGGAAGTCTGACATCAAGGCATTGGCAGAGTTGGTTTCTTCTGAGAGTTGCAAGAGAGAAATTGTTCCAGGCTTCTTTCCTAGCTTCTGGGGCCTCAGACATTCTTTGGCTTGTAGCTGGTATTCTGATGTCATCACATCACCCTCTGCTATATGTGTCTGTCTCTGTGTCCCATTTTTCCCTTTACACAAATACATGGTCATACTGTATTGGGGGCATTCTCGACCATCTGCGTCTGCAAAAACCTTATTTTACCCACAAAACTAAATCATCTGCAAAAACCTTATTTCCCCATAAGGTCACATTCAAATGTACTGGGGGTTAAGACTTGAACATCTTTTCAGAGGACACAATTTGACTCATCTCTTGGATTCGTTTATAATACATGTCACACATTGGTTTGGATTGGAAAACCAGAGGCTTACAGACACATGAAAAAATGTTCATCATCACTAGCCATCAGGGAAATTCAAATCAAAACTACATTGAGATACCACCTTACACTAGTTAGAATGGCCAAAATCAACAGGACAGGAAACAACAAGTGTTGGAGAGGATGTGGTGAAAAGGCAACCCTCTTACACTGTTGGTGGGAATGCAAGTTGGTGCAGCCACTTTGGAAAACAGCGTGGAGATTCCTCCAAAAATTAAAAATAGAGCTACCCTAAGACCCTGCAATTGCACTACTGGGTATTTACCCCAAAAATACAGATGTAGTGAAAAGAAGGGCCATATGTACTCCAATGTTCATAGCAGCAATGTCCACAATCACCAGACTGTGGAAAGAGCCCAGATGCCCTTCAACAGACAAATGGATAGAGAAGATGTGGTCCATATATACAATGGAATATTACTCAGCCATCAGAAAGGATGAATACCCAACTTTGGTATCAACATGGACGGGACTGGAGGAGATTATGCTGAGTAAAATAAGTCAAGCAGAGAAAGTCAATGATCATATGGTTTCACTTACTTGTGGAACATAAGGAATAACATGGAGGACTTCAGGAGAAGGAAAGGAAAAGTGAATTGGGGTAAATCGGAGGGGGAGACGAACCATGAGGGGCTGTGGACTCTGAGAAACAGACTGAAGGTAAATGAAGGGGAGGATGGGTGAGCCTGGTGGTGGGTTTTAAGGAGGGCACGTATTGCATGGAGCTCTGGGTGTAGTGCATAAACAATGAATCATGAATCACTGAAAAACTAAAGTAAAAAAAAAAAAAAACAGAGGCCATAGAGGGTGAAGAATTATAAGGCATGTGTGCTGATACATTGAAGGAAGAGAACATGACAGCCTGAAGAAGCAGTGATGGAAGAGAAGCCCTGGCCCATGAGTCAAGACACTTACTCACTAGCCAGTGTCTGGGAAAACCATTTCTTTTCTTTCATTTCAGTTTTCATGACTGTATAATAAACAATCTCAACTGGTCCCCCTCTGCCAAGTGTCTTGATGTTGTTGGATGCCCTGGGCCAACACTTTGAACTTTCACTGAAACCTTTGTTTCCCCGGGGCTTTTTGACATTAAGCCCTGACCTAAACCAGATGGGCTCTTGCTGAGGTCTGAGTAGCAAAGAGCACAATGGTGGTAATGAAAGTAACAAGCTTATAATAGTAACAAAGCCAATTGGACCGCTCTTAGAAAGGTTTAAGATATTATTTATCTAACTGATGAGAGGATTAGCTTGAGCTGAGAGGGTTTCTGTGGAGCACAGCAGTTGATTAAGTTGGATGCTGGGGAGTTCTCTACAGTGTGAACTGTTTGTTGTGGGAAAAATCTTGAGTACACAACTGATGAAAATGCGGGACAAGCAATCCCATCCTTTATTCCTAGAAAAGGCATACTCTTTCTTGTTCAATTTCTTTAATTGCTTTATGAAAAAGTGTTTTATTTTCCAGAGTGAAATGTTGTAAATATCGTCTGAATTTAAAATTGGTTAAAGAGTTTAACATCATTAGACCCAACTTAGATGTCCGAAAAGCCAATCACAAGGATATTTTGCATAGATGCAGTGGGCAACCTGGAGCGAATTTTATTTCCAAGATGACAGTTTCATTTAAATTCATCTTGCCCATACTTGGAACATGAGAGGAATTTCTGTGAAATTAACAAAGGACAATTTCTTATTCTGTCTTTGCCTTTCTAATTAAGGATTCACTCTGCGCTTCCAACCAGGTTCACTCTGAACCAGCAGACTCAACTGTTTGGAAATAAGACTTGGGCTCTGGAGTTTAATATTCCTTGGTTCAAGTCCAGGTTCTAACACTTACAAGTGCTGTGACTTCGGGAATTTCATCTCTGGGACTTAACTGTTAAGTTGGGGACAATAAAATAAAATAACAAGTTCAACTTGATCTCTGGAATGGACACAGAATAAATCTTTAATTTTGCTTCTTTTCCTTTTATGGAATCTTCCTCCCATGATTCTGCTGTATCAAATGAACCTTTGAACCTGCTGCATTTAGTCATCTGTTTGTCTGCCGATCGATCTATCTATCATCTATCTATCTATCTATCTATCTATCTATCTATCTATCTATCATCTATCTATCACCTACTTACTGACCTACCTACCTATCATCTATCTCCATCCATCCATCCAACCATCTATCCATATTTTGACCATTTCTTCTTCCCTTTTTCTACCACCCCAAACTTATTCCTCCTGTGTTCTGTTCTAGAAGCTCTTTGGACACCTGAAATTTATCAGATAAACCAATTCATGGGAATATTTATAGACTTAAACAATAGAACATTTTAAACCCAGGAAGACCTTGAGGATTTTACTGCATATCTCTTAATTTACTTATGAAAAGAGGTTGGTAATATGGGTAATGTCTCATGGTTTAGTGGGAATATTACACTAATTTGTGTACTTTCTCTGGCCCTGAATACAGAGAATATAAATAGATAAAGTATTTTTCCATGCTGTATTTTACCATGAGGAAAGATAATGATAATGACAATATTGATGATGATAATGATGTTGATGATAATAACAGGCATTCTTCCCAGCCCTTATCACACACCCAGGACTATACCTCTTTTTTACCTCATTTTATCCTCCACAGAACCCTTGGAGGCATATGTTGCAATTTTATGTATGAGAAAACTGAGACATAGAGAGGTTAAGTAATTTGCCTAAGGTAACATAGCTGTTTAGTGGAAGAACCAAAATTTGAAAATTCCAACCACAATTCTGTGTCAGAACTCAAATGCATATTCTTAATCTTTGTCATCTTCACCTGTCTAATCAGGCCCAAAAGTGAGGATGATGATGACTGATGATGATACCACCAAATACTTATTGAGCATTTACTGTATGCCAAGCACAATTTTGAATATGAATTAACACATTTAACTTTCACACCAACCCAATGAAGTTAGCACTATCATTAAGCCCAGCTTTTAGATGTGACTACCAAGTCACAGACAGGAAGTTAAGGAACTTGTCATACCACTGGCAAATGGTAAACCAAAATTCTAGCCTAGGCACTCTGGTTTTGTGACCCCACCTCAAACCACTCCATGGGGCAGCCTATTTTGCAAAGGCCAGGAGTCTTACAGGCTGGGCTGTGAAGTAGAAAACAAGGCCGTGGGACAGTTCCCACATGAAAGCAATGTATACACGTCTGACTAGTGAGATAATGTAGGCAAAGGTAAGTTGTAAACTCTAAAGCACATTCATGGTTACCACTGCCCATCCTCTGCCTCACCTATGACATGGCCAACAACAGCCTGCAAGATTGATTATCAGTCAAGAAGTTTTACTGGCTATGCCTGGGATGCCAACTCTGCCCACTGGCAACTCATAACCAGAATAGTCTAGAACTGGGACTACAGACCCAAATGCTCATGGGGCCAGGGAAACAATGTGATTGAGTGAAGGTGTTAGGTAAGAAACATAGCTATTGTTTACAGTCTAGACCCATAGGAATAGTTTTTACTTCAAAAAAAAAAAAAAGGCTGCTCCCATTTTTCTTAACAAATGAAGTCACTTCTTCCTTTATTTTGCAACTCTTTTTTTTTAAAGATTTTATTTATTTATTTCACAGAGGGAGAGAGATCACAAGGAGGCAGAGAGGCAGGCAGAGAGAGAGAGGGGGAAGCAGGCTCCCCGCTGAGCAGGGAGCCCGATGCGGGGCTCAATCCCAGGACCCTGAGATCATGACCTGAGCCGAAAGCAGAGGCTTTAACCCACTGAGCCACCCAGGTGCCCATATTTTGCAACTCTTGAAAGAGAGTATATTGTAAATCTCACTTTCTCATAATTCTCCCAAAAGTGGAGTGATAAAATAACTCATTTGCTACCCAGCCTTGGAATGGGAGAGAGATGGATCTTGGGGTAAAAGAGGGAGCTCTGGACTCCACAGAGGGGGCAGCTCCTACTTAGTGATTATTGATACAAGTACCCTATATTGGTGAGGGTCTATGAGGGAAACCAAAACACATCAATCATCTTGACATGGAGAATGACAGGAATGGTTAAGCAGAGACTAGAGGACTGAGAAGACATAAGGAGCACACTGAGATAATGCTGAGCAAAAAACTGCAAGAGGAGGCCACACTGCTGGGGCTGGAGAATGACGGGCAGAGGGAGGCACTTCCTAGAATGAGGAGCTGTGACATCCAGTATGGTAGCCACCAGCTCCATTTGGCTTTTGAACACTTGAAATGTAGCCAGTCCGAGTTGTGAAATCCTCTATGTGTAAAATAAACACTGAATTTCAAAGGCTCAGCATGTAAAAAAAAAGGATGCAAGTCATCTTACTAATGATGTTTTTTATACTGATTACATGTTGAGATCAAGATTTGGATAGATTGAGATGAGTAAAATTTATTACCGAAATAAATCCCTCCAGCTTCTTTTTTAAAAATCATTTTTAAAGTGGTTACTAGAAAATTTCAAATTACTTCTGTGATTTGTATTTGTGGCTCTCATTGTCCTTCTCTTGGACAGTGCTCATCTAGAAGTTTAGAGCAGGGGCCCCAAGGGGTGGGGACCCAGGCATTTGAAAGGGAATGCCGGCTGGCTGAATCTCAGTGAGGGATACAACTGCACTAGTTGGGAGGTGTGGATAAACCACAGACTGGAACCTCTGCCTTGCCTGGGTCAAGAATGGTTACTGGGGGTGTCAATGACAGGAGGAGGAAGGACCCAGAAAGGTATGTGTTCTTTCTTCCTCCTCCGGCCTTTCAGACTCTCTGTCTCTAACACCTTCTATTGGTAGAATCTAACAGGAAACCAGTGGGCACAAAAACAATGCTAGCAGAATCCTAGTGTCAGCATCATAGACCAGACAATGAAAGGATGGATTTGGGTATGGTTTGATAACCAGCATGCCGGGCATTGTAAGAGTTACTTATTTTTTAAGTTACTTATTTTTCTTTTTATGAGAAATTTTCCTAGTTCTAATGCTGCTGACTAATTAAATATTTTCCAAAACATTATGCACACAAACAAATTACATCTGCTGTTCACATTGCCTGTGGGCAATAATCTGGGGACTTAAGTCTAGATGTCCCGAGAGCCCCTCCAGCTCTGAGCGTTTATGGTTCAATGAGCATTTAATTGAGTGTAATAAAGATAATAGAAGTTCTCTGGAGAGAGAGCACTGTAGGCTGTGGTCCGGGAAGGCTTCCTGGAGTTGGGGAGGCCTGGACTAGGGACTTGGATATTCTTTCTTATAAAAAAGACCCACCTTTAATGTCCCTGGTCAATCATTCATAGTTTTTTCATCTGCTTGCCTCCATGAGACTGCAAATACTGGTCCTAACATTGTTTATACCTAAAAGTGAGATTTACCTGGGTCACAAGCTGAGTTCCTGATCAGGGCCCAAACAAGGAGGCCCACCGCCAACTCCCAAAATGCCTTAGAGACAAGTGATGACTTTCAGACCAGGAGTGGGGATGAGGGGGAATCTTGAAACTGCTTAGATTCAATGGATCTTCTCTGTTGCAGTATTTTTGTTGTTGTTCATATGAAAAGGGCTTGAATCTCGGAGTGTTTCCATTTCCAACTGTTTGTGTTTGTTTACTGATAAGGGAGGAATAATATGTAATAAATCTTTCAGAAATTAAAATGCTAATGCTAATCTTAAAAGTTTAATAAGGAAGACACTTAAAGTGTGCTTATGCAAATCTAATACAGAATGATTATTTGCATTTTAAAATTCTGAAAATTATAGCCTGGATCATAATGTTGCCCAGGCCAGCCTTTCCTCTAAGAAAAAACAATATGAATTCCATTGTTTATAAGAAAAAGTAGTTGCAGGTAGACTCTCTGATGGATTCACCCCTCTTCTTGTCTCCTGAGTATCATGGGAGCCCCACTCTTTGGCCATCTTCATTGGAGCCTCCTGAAGGCTCCCACTTAAAGAATCCCTACAGCCCCTAGGGACTGGAATTTAGCAGTCTTCTGCATGTGTGTTTCAGTTTGTGTCCTGTGTCCATGCACTTGGTTGGAGGCTACTTCTGAATCTGGTTGGGATTAGCTGATGGTGGCATCTGTAAAGAAGCTACATTCACTGGACTTTGCACAGGAAAGTGTTTCTAAACATTTCTCATTTGGATAACCTGTTAAGACTTGTGATTTGCAGATGAAAACAGGTCTATTGCACAAGCCTCAGCTGGGGCCAATGCATTAGCATATGAGCAAAAGGCAGCTGACCCAGAAAATCAGCTGTGACATGGCCAGCCACTTTCAGGGTGACTTGGGATAAACTTGAACTAACAGGGATGCTCCATGCTGAGTGGTGGCAATATCAACAGACCAATTCCTATTTTTGTAGAAATGGAAATTCACAATAAATAAGAGAAGGTACCTCATTCAAGGTTTCTTTCTAAAGCAATGATAAGTGCTTTCTTTGACTTTCTGTTGACTTTTGTACATACTCCAATGTCAAAGTTGCTGGAATGCAATTGTATGGTTGATTCATTCTTTCACTCATGTATTTGTTAAAATGTCTAGTGTAGGACAATTACTTTGCTAGACACTAGGTGTATAACCAACCACAAAACAGTCTTTACCATCGTAGAACATACTCCCTACCTATGGGGAGAGAGAGTAAGAAGACACTGGAAGACAGTATGTATATTCTGTGATGGAAGTAAGCACAGGGTGATATGGAAGCATAGAGAAGGCAACATAACTAGTCTGAGGGTATCAGGGAAACTTCTGGAGGAAGTGTGGTGTAAACCCAGCACTGAGCTATACATGTGACATAGCCATGTGGTAGTGGGTCTTTCTTCTATGCTATCCCAAGTTTCTTGCAATAAATCTACATCTCTGAAGGGCAACTGTGCATGACCTTGGGTCTCTAAGGAATTTTTCCCTAGTTGACTAATACAAAGTTTGGAGCTTAGTGGCCTTAGCAGATAAATCTTTGATATAGAGAAACTGATCCAAACTTCCCACCCTACCTCCAGCCCATATGTTGGATGTGATTGGAAAGTGTGGTGGAGCACTGGCAGGCAGTCATTGTAGAGAAGTCGGAAAAATATAGCGGGTAGTTCAGACCCCTCTCTGACCTGTATGTGCAGAACTTCAGGGAAGAATTAGATCTTAGAATATGGAAAAGAAAGTGGCATGCCCCCAGAAGTTTAGCAATTCTTTCTAAATTAACCTTGCTCTCCATTAGCCATGCATTTATATACGTGGTGAACCCCAACCTCAATTCTATTCAATTCCTGCCCGTACATGAAAGCCTAATTCAAAACTCCTCTCTTCTCTAGGTAGAATAAATACTTCTTTTCTCCTGTATTTCCTAGTGCCTATTCATCATAGCTTTCTACTGGGGGGCAAGTGGGAGCGGCCTGTGGGTGTCTCCAAAATCCTGAATAGAGCGTCCTCGAAAAGCAAGACCCACTTTTTTTCAAGTCCTTGAACATCACAGGAATTCCAAAAATAATTTTTAAAATGAACTGTTGTGGGGCGCCTGGGTGGCTCAGTCATTAAGCGTCTTTCTTCGGCTTAGGTCATAATCCCAGGGTCCTGAGATTGAGCCCCGCATCGGGTTTCCTGCTCAACGGGAAGCCTGCTTCTCCTTCTCCCACTCCCCCTGCTTGTGTTCCCTCTCTCTCTGTGTCTCTCTCTGTCAAATAAATAAATAGAATCTTATAAAATCTTATAAAGTCTTATAAAATAAAATAAAATAAAATAAAATAAAATAAAATAAAATAAAATGAACTATTATGTTGAATTTGCCTTAAGCCACAGCCACCATCCTCTGGACCAATAACTTGGCTTAGGAGCAGTTTTTATGCTTACTGGTATTTGGTTAGGAAGGTATCTACAGATGAAGAGAATGTTGGAGAGAATTAGAAATTTTAACACACACATTGCTCCCAAAACTTGGCTAGAGCTCCACATGACACCTATTACAAAGAAACTGAGCTTTGGAGAGTTAAATTCTGTTCTGTTCTGTGACCTGTATTTCCTGCTGTGATGCTGTCACAAGGACTTCTTTCCTGGGTCAGTGTCTTAGGTGACTCTTACAAGAAGGGGTCAAGGGCTATTATAATGGAGTGCAGTGAAGAGTGTGCACTCAATAAATGTTAGTTCAGTTCTTACTATTATCTCACAAATCTGAAGAATTTGGAATCTCATAGGTGAACTCAAATGACAGGATACAACATGGTTTTGAGCTTTCTTCTTGTTCTTCTTCTCTATCTCTCCCCAATACCATGACCCTCTGAAACTTCACTATTAGTAGTTCATTCCTTTGTAACCAACACAGTCCTATATTAAAAGACATTCTCTCCCCTGTGGGGAGTAACCATTCAGATCCAATGATTGAAGCTCAAAGATCATTTTTGCTGCTGTTATCAGTATAAAGGCGTTGGTCTTGGAGGACATGGAAGGGGTATGTTGCTTTGAAAAGGAAGTTTGGATCATAGTACTGGGAATTCAAGTTTTAGCACTAGGAATATTTACTTTCTAAAAAACTGCTTACTCTTTGGATCCTACTATTGGAGTAGGGGGTAATGGGATATGTGTACCCCATTCCTTGTGGAAGGAGATCCACTGGCTTAGTGCTCCTGACTTCTCTCAAACCTTCCCCCCCTCCCAACTGGGCAGTGGAGTGTCCTACTGGATCCATGATTTTGCAAAGGAAAACTAGATGCAACCCTCTGCCCTCTCCCTGATCTTATGAAGGAAACACACATTCTGTTGACTTGGCTTCCTGTCACGTGGAGAAGCAGATCTCCTGAGGAGGTCTTCAGGTCTGCAGGGCCACCTCTGACTAGCTGACTAAGTTTCTCTAATTCACTCCAGGAAAGCTGCATGCCTGTGGATATAAACCACATTCTCCATATCAGCATTTTTCATAGTAAGGCTGTATTTTGATAGCCACATAACTTAACCCATATTTAACTCTAAAATGATAGAAAACTTGGTCAGGAAAATGGCTCCTTTGGGACCCCCCCACTCCGATATATAAAAATCATCAGTCATAATTCCCTCATTGCCTTAGCTGTCAGAAAATTCAGATCCCAAACGGTTAAGTGGTCAACTTAAGTTTACTAATACACAGCAAAATGTAAATAAAATGTGAAGGGATTTTGATACAACTTTTCTAATTTTCTTGTATAAGGAACTGGTGAAATCACTTGGCCAGTTGTGAATAAAAGTCCTGATTTTATTTGTTATGGTCCCAATTTCTCTTTATTTGTTGCTCAATTTCTATTGGTTTTCATGTTTATCCCCCATAACTTTGGTCCTAGGTCAGTCACCAGGGTGTCTGCTTTTCCTTGTTTATTGACGTGATGTGAGACTACAGACCAAAATCTTGTTTTCTGCATATCATTGTTCGAAAATAAAATTTTAAATATAAGCACTTAATGAAAACAATTTCTGAAAAGATATTGTCCCAGGAATGGATGCCCTGTGCCATCTCAGTCTCTGGTAGTCCTCTACACCTGCCTTTCTTCCCCTCGGGTCTGGCGGGCAGTGTGTTTATAGTCTACTCCTCTCGGCAATACGAGCAGCCCTTTGATTGGGGCCTGATCTGAAAACGGGTTCCTCCTTTGAGCAGAGACTCAGATGCTGTTACATTGGCTATAAAAATGATTAACATGTTTCCCTCTTTCGCAAGCACAGCAGCTGGAGTTTTATTGTTTAACCACTTCATGCCCAACCCATAATTGGATTTATAGCTTCACCTCCCAGAGCCTCAGATTTTTCAACCATGAGGAACCAAATATATATTCGCTGGCCTCGAAGTCCCTATTTCCCCTTTCTTTCTTTCTTTCTTTCTCAGTGAATCAGGTATCCATGGAAACAACTGAAGATTAATACTCAAAATAGACAATCATTCATTACTCTCTGAACAATACGACAAAAATAAAGATTGTATTAGGAACAATCTGAATTCTTGTGACAAATTATGAGGTCCAGTTGCAGAATAGAAAGGAAGAGGCCACTCCTCTAAACATTTTTTTGAGCTTCTGAATATAAAAATCATGAAGCCCAAAGACAAGCATTCATCATACAAAGGAGCACCAACTTTCATAAGCACTGGATTTTGTCACTTTACAAATCCTTCCTTGGATCAGGTTCTGCCGGGCTTCAGGGGTACTGTGGTGCCATCCATATTTTTATGATAGAGGAGACCCAGCTCTCAATGCCCTGAGGCCTCTCACTAGAGCAGCTGCAGGTAGGTTGTAGCCCACTTTTTTGTATTGTTTTCTTTGTAGCATCATCACCATCTGAGATTACTTACTTATTTTCTTTCTTCCTCAACTAGATTTCCTGGGAGCAGTATCTGAATGATCTATCTGGATCACAAGCCACATCCTTGGTTGTTGGAGAGAACACCTTGATTTCCAGTCCCACCAATACTTCACCCAATAAAGAAGAAAATAGACCATTGTTACCAGATGGAAGGAGAATGAGTGCTACAAGACCGGAAGACAATCCATGTCAGTTACAGAGTGAAAGAGAGAAAGAGCACATGCAGATGCAGAATGACTGCATTGAACCATGGCATAGGGAAGCAATGGTTCATGGAAATAGTGGGGAATGCACTGGAATTCCTCTGGCTATAAAACTGGGAGAATGAGTTGAGTCAGTTGATTGCACCTGATATCTAAGATACAGGTAGATGCCTGAGGTATTTTTTATTATTATTATTCATTTGACACAGAGAGAGAGATTACAGGTAGGCAGAGAGGCAGGCAGAGAGAGAGGAGGAAGCAGGCTCCCTGCCGAGCAGAGAGCCTGATGTGGGCCTCAATCCCAGGACCCTGGGATCATGACCTGAGCCAAAGGCAGCGGCTTTAACCCACTGAGCCACCCAGGCGCCCCTGAGGTATGTTTTTGATTATCGATGGGTTGACCATTTGACATATATTTATTAGTAATCATAGTTTCATAAATTATATCATACTCTGCCTATTTTTCTCCCAGTTTTATCATTTTTTTCAATTAATAAATGACTTTTATTTTAATGGCAATGGTAACCACTCATGTAGCAAATTTATTATACTTAATTCTCCCAGTTAATGATTTCCTTTTGATCTTCATGTTGCAAAAAAATTTTTAATTTTTACAACTTAAAGGCAAAAAATTTTTTTCACAAAATTTTTGCTATTGTTTTTACACTTGGGAAGTTGGTCTCTTAGATCAGACAGATATTACAACTATATTTTCTTCTTATTTTTTGCTTTTTTAGAAAGATTTTTTATTCATCTATTTGAGAGAGAGAAAGGATGAACAGGGGGAGGAGCCTAAGTAAAGGGAGAAACAGACACCGCATTGAGCTGGGATCCCTATGTGGGGCTCAATTCCAGGACCCTGGAATCATGACCTGTGCTGAAGTCAGACACTTAACCAACTGAGGCACACAGACCTCCCTTTTATGGTTTTGTTTTACACATTTAGTTCCTTGTTCCATATGGAATTTATTTTTATTTCTCTTGTGAGTGTTGAATATCTACAAGTATGTCCTCTTCCCATAGTTACCTAATTGAATAAACATCATTTATCAAATAATTTTTCTAGCCTACAGATTTGTGATGCTGTTTGTGTCATTAGTGAAATCCTTAAATATACTAGAGTTTATTTCTCAGCTATCTATTTTGGTTTCACAATCTATCAATAGTCATAAATATAGTATTTTTGAATTATCGATGCTTTGTAATTCATTTAAACAGGGAAAAAAAAACCTCTCTCCATGTCAATTGCTCTTATTTTTCAAAAAACTTTTTTAGCAATTGCACCTGATTGTATTTCTTAAAGAAAGTTAGACTGATGTTTCCTATAAAAAATAATTTTGGAATTTCAATGGAACATTTATGTTAATTTGAAATGAACTTACATCTTTGTGGAAACATAATCATAACAAAACTTGGTAGTTAGTGAAGAATTTTTGATGTCCAAAAGTGCTGCATAAATATTATCTCATTTAATTCTTAAAACAATCTTGTGGAGTAGGTACCTTTTTTTTTAAAGATCTTATTTTTTATTTATTTGAGAGAGATAGAGAGAGCCAGAGAAAGAGCACAAGCTGGATTTGCTGCAGAGACAGAAACAGACTCCCCACTGAGCAGGGAGCCCATTGTAGGACTCCATCTCAGGACCCTGGGATCATGACCTGAGCTGAAGGCAGACGCTTAACTGACTGAGCCACTCAGGCGCCACTGGAATAGGTACTATTATGGGACTCATTTGGCAAATGAGGCTTAGAAAAATTATTTATCTTTCTGAAAATAACATAGCTGATTAGAAGGTTTAGACTTAGGTCTGTCTCTAGTACTCATGTATGAGAAAGTCCTCCAATTGCTTTGTGTATTTTTTTTCTTGAGAGAGTTTTGTTGTTGCCCATTGATGTTTTGTGCTTTTAAAATTAAGACTAGGGGCACCTGGGTGGCTCAGTGGGTTAAAGCCTCTGCCTTCAGCTCAGGTCATGATCTCAGGGTCCTGGGATCGAGCCCCGCATCGGGCTCCCCACTCAGTGGGGAGCCTGCTTCCTCCTCTCTCTGCCTGCCTCTCTGCCTACTTGTGATCTCTCTCTCTCCCTCTCTGTCAAATAAATAAATAAAATCTTAAAAAAAATAAAAAATAAAATTAAGAGTATTAGAAAATAAGTAAGTAAATAAATAAAATTCAGATTATTTCTAGATATTTTATATGTACTTTCATTTTTGTTTATTCAATTTCTCTATGGTTATTTGTGACATATATAAATAGTGCTCATGTTTATATTTTACAATTTATAAATAATTTTACAAATTATCAATGTTAAAAATGCTCCCATGGGGCACCTGGCTGGCTCAGTCAGTTACGTGTCCAACTCTTGATTTTGGCTCAGGTCATGATCTCAGGGTAGTGAGATAGAGCCCTGTGAAGGGCTCCACGCAGCTGGGCATGGAACCTGCTTAAGATTTTTGCTCTTCCTCTCCCTTCATCCCTCCCCCGGCCTCTCTTAAAAAAAAATGCTTTCAGTTGATTGTCTTAGATTTTCACCAGCAAAAAATGATAATATTAATAAGATGGAAATTCTCTCCAAATTGATCTACAGATTCAACATAATCCCCATCAAAATTCCAGCTGGATTCTTTGTAGAAATTGACAAGCTAATCTTAAAATTCATATGAAAATTCAAATGACCCAGAACAGCCAAAACAATTGTATGAAAGGAAAACAAAGTTGGAGAAATCATATTCCCTGATATCAAAACTTACTACAAAGCTACAGTAATCAAGACAGGGTGGTGCTGGCAGAAAAACAGGAATTCAGAATAACGGTATAGAATTGAGAGTTCAGGAGGAAAAACACAACAAAACAAAAAAATACCTCTCACATTTATGGCTAATTGATTTTCAGCAAGGAAGCCCAGATAATTCAATGGGGGAAAGAATAGTCTTCCTAACAAATGGTGCTGGGACAACTGGATATCCACATGCAAAATAGTGTTACCTTACCTCATACTGTTTATAGAAGTTAATTTATAATAGATGATTGACCTAAATGTAAAAGCCAGAATGATAAAAATCTTAGAAAAAAGCATAGACATAAATCTTCGTGATCCTGGACTAGATAATGATTGCTACAAATGATTGTAAGCTCATGAATAGCTCCATATCATTAGCCATCAGAGGAAATCAAACTGAAACCACAATGAGATAGCACTTTACACTCACAATGATGACTGTAATCAAAAAGATAGACAACAACATGTGTTGGTGAGCATGTGGAGAAATTGGAACCCTCATACTTGCTAGTGGCAATGTAAAATGGTGTAGCCACTTTGGAAAACAGCCTGGAAGTTTCTCAAGGATTAAACATAGCATTATCATATGACCCAGTGATTCCACTCCTAATTATATGCTTGAGAGAAAATAGAACTATATCTACCTAAAAAACTTGTACACATGTGGTCATAGCGGCATTATTCACAATAGCCCAAAGTGGAAACAACCCAAATGTTCATCAGTTAATGAATGGTTTATGAATATTACATCCATAAAGTGGAATATTAGTTAGCAATAAGAAGGAATAAAGTACCGATATATGCTATAACGTGGATGAACCTTGAGAACATTATGCTATATGAAAGAAACCAGGTATGAAAGACCACATGTTATATGATTCCATTTATATGAAAAGTCCAAAGGAGACAGGTCTATAGAGATAGAAAGTGTATTAGTGGTTGCCTACGACTGGTGATGGGGTGGTTGTGGGAAAAGGGAAGTAATTGTTAATGGGTATGGGGCAAGTGGAGCGGGGCAGGGGAGTGGGGGCGTGGAGAGGTGGAGGGGAAGAGGGAGAGATTGAGAGAGAATGAGAATCTTAAGAGCCTCCATGCTGGGCATGTGGCCCAAAGAGGGGCTCTATCTCACAACCCTGAGATCATGACCTGAACTGAAATCAAGAGTCAGATGCAAAAAGACTGAGCCACCTAGGCACCCTTGAATTGTATATTTTAAATAGATAAATTGTATGTTACATGAATTATATCTCAGTAAAGCTGTTATAAAAAATAATTCTGTATTCTTTCTGATACACCTATTATTTCCTGTTTCATTGTGAAAGACACAACAAATATCACACATGGAAGCATACTCTTTCATCAATGCTGAGTCTGGTCACTTAGTGATAACCTTCTAGGTAACCTTCTAGGCTTGTATCCTGCTGGACTTCGGTGGACCTGGGGTGCCATTTTGTTTGAGTAGCCAAAATTTTAAAAATGACTAAATTTATTGTATTCTTATTATGTGCCTCTTTCCTTTCCAAGTATTTCTTTTACCTACATTACTTAATTCACTTTCTCAACCATTATCCTCATTTTAATACATAAGTCAATTTAAAAATGTTGAATAAACATGGTTGGGAGAATACAGTGGGACTGTTAATCCTTAAAAAAATTTGAGGGACCCTCAAATACTGTCATTAGATGGAAATTATTAGTTTCAAGTTGTATCATTCTCAAGCAACAAAGAATGGAAATTAAAAAGTTAAGCTTCAACTCAGTGAATCCCAAAAGCCCAGTGAAATAAAGGTAAGAAAAACAAAATAGAAAATACTCTTAAAATAACAACAGAAAATAATTAATTTTTATATCAGTTTGAAGTGAACTTAAATCTCAGAAGAAAAATCATAATAGTGTTTTCAAAAGCACTCTGCGGTCATATAGTTATATCCAAACTATATAAGCGATTATAGAACTCAGAAAAGACAGGATCCTTTCAAGCCCATTCTATGCAGATAGCATAATTCTAGTAGCATAATAGGGCAAAAATAGAACACAGAAGGAAAGCAATAATTCCTCTCTGAACACAAATGTATGCAGTATAAATGAAAAAATAACAAACATAATGTAACAGCATATTAAGAGAATAATTTACCACAACCAAGTAGAGTTTAACCTTGTGGAGTTAGGAAATAAATCAACAACATATATCTCACTAATAGCAAAAAGGGAAAAGTAAACTTGATGTCCTTAGTTGACAAAATGGCATTTGCTAAAATTTAACTTCCATTGATGATTGAGTAAAAAGTATTAGAAAACCTTAAAAGATTGTCTCCTTTACATATCATAGAATTGACAGCTCCATATTAAATGAATAAACACACAAGAATCAATCTCATCGAAACGAAGATTAATACAAAAATGCCTGTTATCACCATCACTATTTAACACAGTTTAAATTTTAGCCAGTGCATTAAGCAAAGTAATGAAAACAGAAGATACCTCTATTGGAAAGATGGAGAGAAAATTTTCAATATTCATAGGCAAATTCATTATATAGTTTAAAAAGCACAAGAGAATGTAATGAAAAACTATTAGAATTAATGAGAAAATTCGATAAAGTTGTCCATTAAAGACATCATTGTATAAAAATCACAGCAATAACAAGAGGATAGAATGGGGAAAAAAATACCATAAGTTTTTATGAGTAATTGTTTCAATTTCCTTATTTCAAAATAGCATGTACGTATTAATTTTATTTGTTCTTTGACCCAATTGTTATTTAGGAGAATGTCTTAAATTTTCGAATGTCTGGTTAAGAATATTTTGTCTACATTTCTGTTAAACATTTTTATGTCATTATATTGATTGTGATCGATGTATGGAACCTGTATAATGATTGCATTGGCAAAATTCTTTAAAAGGCTTTTTTTTCTTAGACTTAATTATTTGAAAAGTTTCGTATCTCTCACTTGAAATGTGGCATACTTGTTAATTCTCTAAAGATAAATACATATCTATTAGTTCAATCTATTCTATTGTGGGGGAGTCAAATTCCTGAGACCTAACAATCTATATTGTGATGCTATGTTGCTTGGAATATAGTGGAAATTTTCATCAATATAAAATTTACTAATTCTAGACTAATTTTAACTTGTCTAAAATTAATAAATATTTTTTAAAGATTTATTTATTTATTTTAGAGAGAGAGGGAGAGAGAACACATGAGCAGTGGGAAGGGAAGAGGGCGAGGGAGAGATGACTCCCTGATAACTATGGAGCCTGATTCGGGGCTTGATCCCAGGACCCCAAGATCATGACCTGAGCTGAAATCAAGAGCCAGCAGCTTATCCAACTGAGCTACCCAGGTGCTCCTAAAAATTTAAGATTTTTTTTTAATTTTTAAGTAATCTCTGCACCCAACATGGGGCTTGAACCTACAATCATGAGATCAAGAGTAGCACATTCCACCAACTGAGCCAGCCAGGCACCCCTAAAATTAAGATTTGAACTCTTGATTTTTTTATGTATAACTGATAAATAATTTCCCATCTTTTTAATTGTCATTGCAGGTCACTTTTGTTTCAGGCATCTTTTCTTAATTGTTAACTATTGATTCTTTCTGTCTCGGTCTCTTTTTCGTGGTTTGCCTTTTAATAGGGAAGCTTAAATAAGTGCTTATTATCATAGCTCTTACATTGACCTTATTTGTACTCTCTTGTATTTTCTGATTTTTATGTTCTTGAAATCTACTTTGTCTCCTACTATAAAAACATTAATACAAACAATTCATAATGTTAATTGATTTCTTACTATGTGCAACATGTTTTGCTTACCATACCACATTTAATTCACAACCTAACCTTTTGAGTAGAAACTATTAAACATATGTGTTTTATTTCATTTTATTTTTAATTTTTTTAAAGACTTTATTTTTATCTATTTGAGAGAAAGAGAGTGAGAGAGAACATGAGTGGGAGGAGGGGCAGAAGGAGAGGGAGAACCAGACTCTCTGCTGAGCAGGCAGTCTGACTTGGAGCTCCACGCCAGGACCATGGAATCATGACCTGAGCTGAAGGCAGATGCGTAATTTACTGAGTCATCCAGGAGCGCCAAAACATATTTGTTTTACAGAGAAGGCAAATCAGAGGGAATCAGAGAAGTTGATTAATTTTCCCCAGGTCACAGAGCCAATATGCATCAAGGTCAGCCTATAGACCCAGGTCTAACTCTCTCTGGAGTTCAGATGCTTCACAGTTCAATATGGTCTACCAAATGGATTTATTTAAAACACAAATAAAAAACCAAGAAACTTTCTTGTTGGTATTTGGAGAAAAGAGGTCATTTTTTAATTCCTATTTTAATAACTTTCTGTTTTCTTCTAGTGCTTTTTTTTATGTATCATTCTCTAATTCATCTGAAATTTTTACATGTGGACTAAGGTAACGATATATGAAAATCATTTTGAAATGTATAGCCAATTAGTTAAATGTTATTTAATCCCATCCTTTTCTCATAGACATAAAATAGCCTAATTGAGATATGTATGTTCGTACATTTCTGAACTCTCTTCCGGCACATCCACTTCTGGGCCCTGTCACACAATTTGCACTCCACTTTGGTGTGCCTTGGGGTCAGGTTCTCCTCATTATTCTTCATTTTCAAAAATGTTTTGGGCCTCAGCTTCCATATTTGGTTTCGATGGCTGCAACAACACTTGTCTTCTGTTTCAAAGACAGTGGCTAGAAGCCATGTTAAACTGGGGACCATTTTAAATCAGAAGTTATCCATGAACTTCTTTCCTAGCAATATGAAGCAGTAATTTGTCTGGTTCTTCAAAATGTGGAGCCAACTTTGTGCACATAGTGGAATGAAGGAGAGAATTAAGGATGTAGGTGGTCTCAGTGGCTAGCGAGATAAAATTTGCTAATGGAGACATTTTCCTCTCTTTTAAAAAATACTGTGCCATTCCACTAAAAATTACAGCCTATGTGGAGAAGTGGGGCGTCTGGGTGGCTCAGCTGGTTGAGCGTTGCCTCTTGATCTCAGGTTAGGTCTTGATCTCAGTGTCATGAGTTCAAGTCCCATGTTGTGCTCCACACTGGGCATGGAGCCTACTTAAAAAAAAAAAATTACAGCCTGGGGATTATGCCACCTCATTATCTGAGTTCTGCAGTGAGAGGTAAGCAACATTCTGACATTCTTGGGTGGCGGTAGAAGGGTAGATCTTGTGGTTGAGTTGGGGAAGAGTCCACCTTAGAGATTCCTCCACTCATCCCAGACAACAACTTTCCTTTCTAATTAGTGTTAAAGAGTCTCCCAAGGTGCATTTGGCAAATGCAAACTCCCCAAACCCAGTTGCAGAGGTAACTGGACTGAGTGCAAAGGAGCCACAGATGTTGCTACCTGCTCTCTTGCCTTGAGCAAAATCAGGCCAGTCATTAAGATAGGCTGGATTCACCTCCATTGCAATGGAAAGGGAGGTTTTCATTGGGCCAAATGGGATAATCCTTGGCTGTCCTGGTAGGTTCCTGACGTCTCTTGCCTGAATACTTTCTCATTGGCCAAATGCAACAGTGCACAACAGCTTTTTCAATCATTAGCCTGACTGAGCCAGTGGAGTTCTTTTGTAGCTGAGTGACAGTGGGAGAATTCAGGTGTGTACCTGACTAGCACAACCAAGACTCTGGTTACTCAGGAATTTTTCTGGGTTTCATGATCTCTGATGCTTGATTGCTCCTCTTAGTCGACTTTGAATATTGCACTTGCGTGGTCTTATTTAGAATAAAAGTTTAAATCCATTAATTTAGCAGAGGAAGCACAGGCTGTGAGCCAGTCACTCTGAGATTGGATCTCACCTCTGTTGCTTAGTAGCTGGAGGTTCTTGGACATTTTTCTTAATGTCCAATTTACTTTGCTCCAATTTACCCACCAGCAAAATGATAACATTAACTAACACCCCTCCTCCTGTCCAGAGAGGGTGTGAGGCTTACAATCCCTGGGTCCATAAGTACCAGGAAGGCAGGAGATGCTCTGCAAATAGTGGTTATTGATTATGATTTATCTGTTTTGCTGCAAGTATGAGCCGGTTTGCCTGGGTGTGAGGAATTTCCCAGGATGAGAGACATTTAGTATTAACACTGGGACAGTTTTGGGAAAGTGGGGTCAGTCACCCTGTTGTAGGGAAACTATCCTGAGAATTCCAGAGGCCTCTACCTTTGAAATGCTTGTTATTTAGGGTGGAGAAGGCAAACACAGGGAATCTGAGCTCTCCTTCACATGGTTGGCTTTGCCAGTATTCATACCTTCCTTCCTGAATGAGTTCCTCAGCTTTCCCAGCTCGACACATTTGCCAATGTTGGTCAGTAGTCGCTAGAGGAAGCAAAATGTATTTGATCCCTTAGACAGTGCCCAGGTTTTCCACAATTCACTCTTTCTACAAAACGTTAAGTTTTCACTTTTGTGACGATGGACTTCAGCTAAACTTCAGAAGTTAAAGCCAGTTCACATTTATTTGAGAATTTTTGCAGATTTGTCTGAAAGTATTAACACTTTCATGGCAAAGGAATCTTCAACCCCCCCAAAGAGTGAATACTACTTTTAACAAATTAAGAATTAAAAGAAAGAATGGCTTACTATCAGAGAATGGCTCAAGATACATCATGGCAGCTCTGGAAGAGACACAAAGAAGAACTTCCATCAAAAACAGGTTTGCTTAACTCAGGAAGAAATATTTCCCAGAAATTCTTTGAAAGTCATTGGGAAATAAGAAACGTTTTGTTGTTGTTGTTGTTTTGTTTTGTTTTGTGTTTTTGTTCAGGATGGTGAAGTTCTGGAAGGAATAGGAAAGGAGAAAAAGATAGGGCTGGGTGGGGCCAGAGACATTGCTTTACCAGTGTCCCTAATTTATAGTTTTAATAAGCTTTCAATGCCTTTTCTAGCTCAACGGTTTCAGGTGCTGAAAATAACTGTATGTAAACACCAACAGGGCCGATGTATTAGGTTTTGTTCAAAACCCAAACTCCTCAATATTCCCAATGATTAGAGACATTTTCTTGACAGTAATGATGGACAAAAGATGAAACCAGAGAGCAAATTGAGAGAGGCAGCCAGACACTCAGACGTGGGTGCTTCTGTGCATGCATTGTCCCTTCTTGCTCTGCCATGAAGTCATTCCTTAGTCATAGCATTTGCTGTTTGCCCAGGGATTTCCCGTGGCTTACGAGCAAAAGAACAGGGTTTGAAGTCATGTGCTGGTTCAAACTTGACCTTGTTATTTTCGATCTGTGTGACCTTGGGCAAGTTATTCAACCTCTCTGAGCTTCATATACAAAACACTTGCATACCTGAGTTGTGGTGAAGACTAAATGAGATGCAAAGTATGATATAGTAGAGCGCAATGAGTGTAAATTAAATACCTTAAACTCCCAGAGGTTTTATTCTCTGTGCTTTGTTGACACTCTGAATATATTCAACCTTATATTCTTGGACAGAATTTTATGTACTTGTCCTCTATCCCAAGTGATTTGGAAGCCCCTTGAGGGTGGGACCAGGTATAGGAGTCCAGGTAATGCTCAGCACGGTGCTGGGCACATGGCAAACACCCGATAAGTGACTTTTGATTTAACAATCTCTTATCAACCTTGGACCAGCTTAGTAATGATTATGAAATTCGAATGGGATGTAAAAAAGGGAGTTGACCGGCCATAAATAAATGGCTTAATACATTATGGTATATTCTATTAGTGGATCATTATATGGAAATTAAAATCATGTTTTTAAAGAATAGTTAACAGAGGTGGCTCATGAGACAATATTATATGAAAAGGGCAGGACACATAATTGTCTGTTCTGTATCTTAACAACATTGCAATGTATATGAGCCAAGAAGAAAAAACTGGAAAAATATGTATCAGAATATTAGCAATATTTATATTGGGGTAGTGGAATTACTTCATTTTCTTCTTGTTCCTGTTTGTTCAAATGATTTACAATAAACATGTATTACTTATTCAGAAAAAAAACTGGAAATTTTTTAGTGGAGAATGGAGGGGTACCCCATTATAAAATGAATTTCCCAAGGATGCTGCCAATCCCGATTTGGGGACATTGAAATTGTTGGCCTTATTCCCACTGCAGCCCGGCCCATGTACCATCAGTGTGGGTTGTGTTATCCTATTGCATTAAATGCTCACCTCAAGGTTAAGAAGAAATGGAGAGAGAAAAAATTTCCTCCGGGGCCTGGGTCACTTATTTCTAAATCTCTTGTTAGATGCCTTTCAGATTTCAAGGTCTTAAATGGGGGCCTCCCTACTTCATTCCATTACCAGGTAAATGGCAATTCTTGATCTCTGACATACTCTTTGACAAACCCTGTAAATACATAGCTAATGGTAGAAAGGTGGATACCAGGAACCCTTTCCCAGTACAGAGAACACCTCCAAACACCTGAACTGCAGACTGTGTACCTGACAGTAACTCTGATAAACTGGTTTAGAGTCAAGGGGACATGATGTTGTCATTGTGAGCTCTGTGACCTTGGGTAAACTGTTTAACTGCTCTGAGTACCATCCGCAAAATGAGGGATAATAACCTTGCCTTGTCCACAGGGATATTGCAAAGATTCAATGCGATCATGCTTGCCACATTCCCAACCTAACCCACAGAGGATAACCACTACTGTGAATCTTATTCAACCGGTGTGGTTTGGTGAAAGGAGCACTGGCTTTAGCCTTGCAAATTCCCTTCACCACTTACTGGCTGCGTGACAAACGGGGTCAACTAACCTGCTTGAACGTTGTCTTCACATCTATAAAGTGGGGCCCATCATGCTTAGTTCTAAACGTGGTTTTACGGAGTAGAGAACATGTGTTTAATAGCTACAATAGCTGTAGAAGCCAGGCAGGTGAAGTGAATTAGTGAGATGGGTTGAGTGTGACAAACTGAAGAGCCTTCAAGTGGGGTAGCTGTGACTCGGCGCCAGCCAACTGTTACCGTCTAGGGATTCAGAAATGTGAATTGTTCGATCTGATTTGTTAATAGAGGCATGAAATTTTAATTTGAAAATTAGTTTTTAAATGTTGGCAAGTAATTAGAAGTTTTTCAGGCAATGTGTAGGTTGCTAGTGGTAGATTGGATTCCCACTTGTTTATTCACACCCTTGGTCGTGAGACTTTGCAGGAGGCAGAATAGATCCCCCCACCCCACTGATGTTTGGCTTGTCCTTGGGACTTGCTTTGGCCAGTGGATGCAAGGTGAACACATGTGTATGGGTGATTTGACTTATCCTCTTTTCATTTTTTCCAGAATCCACCAAGAGAAACATGCTCCTGGAACTCACTGTCCCAAATGAGATCTGAGGGATTGACCTGATGCAGAGTTGCCCCAGGTAACCCATAGCCCCATGAGGGAGAAAAATAAGATGTTTGTGGTTATAAACTGCTAAGTTTTGGATGTTATTACAAAGCAAAACCTGACTCATGCAATACCCTTGGATTCCCAGTTTGAGATCACCCAGGTAAAGCACCTTGCAAATGACTGTTATGTAGTGTGTACTTAGTAATGGCTGCCCTTAGAATTATTTAGGGCATGACAAATCTCTTGGAGTTCCTATAGTAGAAGTTAGGTTGAGGTCAATGCCTTATGCCAATGTTTGTTTTCTGCTGATTTGACCCCTAAGAAATGTGAACCCACCCATCTCTATTGCCTTCTTATATACCTGCAGGGATAACTCTCACCCTACATTGTGTCTTAGAATTACAGACTATAAAATTGACCAGGATAATACATGGCAAACAGTGTTTTTATGATTTCTTGCTTGGGAATTTTTAACTATATCTGTTCCATCAACATGTATGATAGAACTAGGTATTAAGAATTCAGATGGAGGGGTGCCTGGGTGGCTCAGTTGTTAAGTGTCTGCTTTTGGCTCAGGTCATGATCCTGGGGTTCTGGGGTTGAGCCCCACATCAGGCTCCCAGTTCAGTGGGGAGCCTGGTCCTTCCTCTCCTACTCCCCCTGCTTGTGTTCCCTCTTTCGCTGTGTCTCTCTCTGTCAAATAAATAAATAAATACACAAGTAAATACATAATAAAACCTTAAAAAAAAAAGAATTCAGATGGAAATGATTAAACTGCTCAGACCTGGGGAATTCTAGGGGTCAGTGAGGTGTATTCAGCAGCATCAACAAAACCTTGTAAGGAAAGCGCTAAGGTAGAAGCAAGAGTCAAGTGTCTCTTGGATGTCAGAGGGATCAGTAGACCCTGACCACAGCTGGGGAGGCGCTCTGCAAACATGAGAATCAAGCTGGGCTTTTGAAGATGAAGAAGTTTGGTTATGTAAGAACGTGGGGGATGGCATTCTAAAAATGAAAACCATATGCAAAGTCACCTGTGAGATGAGCAATTGGTGTATTCAGAAAATTGGGAGGAGCCTAGGTAGATGGCGAATCAGTTGCAAGTGGGGAGGGGTTAAAAGCACAACAGCAAGGTAAAGGAGGACCAGGAAGTGAACTGCATGGGATGTTGTAGATGTTAGTTTCCAAAGAAGGCTGCCATCAGTTCCTTCCCTTTCTGTATGCACACACCATTTACCCAGCAAAGAGTAGAGGCTATGCTTCCAGGCCTTGAATCGGGGCTGCTTTGATGTACAGCACAGAGAAGAAGTGACCTTGTGTCAGTTCTACCCCTGGCAATTTATGTTTCTCCTCTCTTGGGATACCAGCTCTTGGAACACTCCCTTTCGGAACCCAACCATTATCCTGTGAGAACTCTGGAGAGGTTACAGGAAGGCACTCCAGTCAACAGACCTGGCTAAGCTCCTACCCCATAGCCAGCAATGTGAGTGTACCATCTCGCGTGTTCAGCCTGGTCAAGCCTCTGATGACTCTAGCCCCAGGCAGTGAGTGAGCCTCTAAGTGCAGACCACCCAGTAGAGACCAGTGAGCTCTCAGAAGGGTAACTGATAATAATTAATTGTGATCTTGAGGTGGGTGGATTTGCTATGCAGCAGTAGATAACTGGAACAGGTGTCAAATAATTTGTCCTGGGCATCAACAGTAATGACTACATATTGGTGACAAAAGTCTTGATAAAATGGTGAGGTGGTGAGGAATAAACTGGAAATTCTCTAAGCAGAACTCTAGTGGGTAAGCAATAAAGTAGCGGTTCCCTATATGTTCTTTGGCTCTTTTGCTATTGTACTGCACATTTCCTCAAAATGCTAATATTCTAGAGAAGTGATAAGATGTTTTAGAAAGGATGCAGGCTTTGTAGTCAAGGGAGATTCAGATTCAAATCCAACTATGCCACCCATAAGTTATGAGATGAGACAAGTCACTAATGGAGTAGGTTGTGCCCTACACAGATGCCCTTTCTGAGACTGGCACACCCATGCCAGAGCACTAGGACTATTGCCTTCTCTTTGGCTGTCTTCTTCTCTACAGAACTGCTGGGGGCTGATGGGGGCCATCTTGTTCCAAAGGTTACAGTCTACTACACCCTGGGGATGGCTCCAGCCAATGACTGACTGGTACAGGTATACAAAAGTGTGCCGGCTTAGCTCAGGAAGGGACAGTTCTGCAGTGAGGTCTGTGTTCTGAGCCCTCTCTTCATGGATCAGTTACCAAAAATAGACTACAGGAGTCCATAGCTTTTTTAGACTCTCTCCCTTTCCCTATCCTGTTCTCCCCCTCCCCCACACTTTCTTAAAGATTCTCTTTCTTTTACCTGAAGAACACTCCCTCAGTGATCTTGTGCCCCCAAATCCTGATCTCAGGCTCTGCTTCTGGGAATCCCAACCTAAGACACATGGACTCCCTTAGCTTCTCTTTTTCAAATTTCCCTTTCCAGAATTTGCCAAGATGATAAATTAAAATCGCCTGATACTTAATACACGTCCAACACACGCTAACAGATTTTGACTCTCATCTTCCTCACTGGTGGAAAACAAAGTGGAAAAACACGAGGGACTTCCTTTAAACAAAACAAGTCCTCAAGTGAATTTTCCAGTCTCGTATAGCAACTTTTGAGAAAAATAGGCAAGCAAGGCATTGATTTTTTTAAAAAACAAAGATATCAATGCCAACTCTGTGAAGCTCTAAGGATGAGCTGAAATAACATCCATGGACCTTAAGTAGGGTTGGTCAGTGCCAAATAAACTCTCAGTGAGTGGAAGCTACTGCTCTTACAATCGCCAAGCTCCAGAAACACAAGCTAGATCTTCCTTGCTCAGACACTCCCACATCTGCCCACGTGAACTGCAGTGAGCAGGGGAAGGAATCAGACTTGACAGAGGATAGTGCAGCTTTCACAAGTCCACTCCACGCATAGGCTAGGTGCTAACTCCAAGCTCCAGACTTCTCATAATTGTGGACAGATTTCTCTGCTGGTGCTCACAAACAGCCAGACCCACTTGCGTTGGTCGTTAACACAGTTTATTATTGGCACACTTATCAGTAAAGCATACATAAAATACAGCTGTTTTATAACACACGGAGCCACTGTATCTTTACATGTGTGGAAGAACATATTAATATGCAAATGAAAAAATTAGTTCTCTTATAAAGTTTCACATAAATACACTGGAATTGCCCCAAAAGAAAAATCCCCATAAAAGAACCAAGGGAGGGCTTTACAAAATATTATACAAGAAATATACTATGAAAAGAAACAACAGTCAACTCAGATACAATAAAAAACACAAAAAAGTTTCGGATTCATTAAACTGCCCACAAAATTAATGGATTACATGGCTTGAAAAGATTTGGATCAACAGCAATTTTACAAATGCATCAGTTCTCAACGGGCCAGGTAGGTGTCTTTCTTTACATAAAAATCCGCCTCGGTGTCTTCGATGACAAAAAGACATTTCTTGTTTCAGCACTTGGGCTCCATTGAATCAACTGGGGTTGGAGAACCGATTGACATTCGCTCACCCATAAATTACCCTGCTAGGCCCTCTTAGCTGTTACCCAATGAAAGAAAAGGCGAAGAAAATAATACAAATAATAAGGATACACTTAAATTACTGTCCAAAAGCTGATTTTTTTCTTTTCTTTTTTTACTGAAACAAGAAACTCTCAGATGCAAGTCAAAAAGCAGAAAATATTTTACAATATTAAAAAGTCATCTCTAGTTAGGGTCGGCCTATAATGAGACCCTGAGCACTGAGGGCGTATTGACAATATGGCCTTCGTTGGGTTGGGGCGGGGCGGGGGCGGGCCGTAATTAACAAACATGTGGTCTACACTGAGCCAGGAGAAGCGCGAGCGTTCGCTCTGGTTTTAATTACTATCAGTGCCAGTATCTGTGTTACCTGCGAAGGCCTCCAGGGAAGGGTCATGGAAGTTGATTGGACTAATCCTCTCAATTCAAAAAGGAAAAAAAGAAACTCAAACCCAGATCATTGTGGTTTAGAAATAGGTATTTGCGTGGGAAAGTTTTTTTATTTCTCCTCCTTTCTCTCCTGTAAGCAAGGATCTGCAAGCGTGGGTGTACCCCACGGCCTACTGACGGTGGGTGCAGATGCGGGTCAGTCTCACTGGGGAGCCTGGGGCGGGGCGTTTTCTGATTTGGTCTCTTGAGCGGCGGGGGGTTTACTGCTCCACGGGCTGCTGTTCCCCAGGGCAGGGGGGCTGTTGAAGTCTTCCTCGTCGTCCACGCCGTTGGCCGCGTCATACTGCGTGTTTTCTAATCTAGTGATTAGCCTTTCGTCCTCGTCCCCAAACTCACCTCCCATCAGAGTTGGCTCTCCTACCACCATCACATCCTGTGAACAGCAGCTGACATTATTACAGGGAAACCTTGGGACAGAGAAGCTCAGCTTAAAACACTAGCGGGAGGAGCTGGGGGTTCTGGGACAGACACACTCCTGTGCTGTGCCCCCGGGGTCAAGTCTCAAAGTCGGGGGGCCGAGACGCATATTTGATTTCTACAGGAAATAAACATTGCCTCCTGACGTGGAACAACCACGCGAGTTTATGTCCTTAGTGCGCAGCCTGACACCGGAGAACGAGCAATGCTAGCAATCTGCAGAAATAAAAAAATGGATTTTTCAAAATTAAAAAAATCCACGCTTTTAACTTGCCGACATTGGGGACTTTAGAGAGGGCTGTGGAACCTTCTGCTGGGTGCTTTCCAATACCTCCAAAAATCCGCCACTTTTTTATGTAGGGCCTCTGAATGGCTTTAGAAACTAGCAGCCAACGTGGGGAGGATACGGTTCTACGGTATTCACGCAACTCATTCCAAATGGCATTCTCTCTGTCCCAAGGACGGTATACATTTTAATTGAAGACGGAATCTCTCTTTTTTTCTATTCAGCCAGGCCCTTTTATGCAGCCAATATCCTTGACATTCTGCTACTTAATTATGGTAATTAATTTAGGTAAAGTTTTCGATAAAAACAATGTTCACACTGATTTGACAATTTGCATAGCTAATTAAGTCATTAGCAAAAACCTGCTGATTGCCAACAAGCCCTGAATTTACCATCTGTTATTTCATGGTGCCTGTCACCTATGCCTACACAGGCAACCCTGCCACCAATCTGGGCAGTAAAGAGAACCAGGCTGTCCAGCTGGTGCCATAAAAGGAAGATGAAGAGCACTAATTATAATTACATTGATGAAGCTGGTAGTCATCAGAAATGGAAGCGTGCAAGAAGAATCCATCTAATCACTCCTTTAAGTACAAATTGTCCTTCCATGCAAACAAGGAAGCCACCTACTGTAGCCGGGAGCATCGTGGAGGCCACTGCTGGAGAGGCACGGGGCCGGGGGACAAGGACGCATACACAGGGCACAGCTCCGGCCTCTTTGTTCAAAGGGGGCCGGATGGGGTTGATGGGTGACCTGGGCATGGGACAGGACACCTGTCAGGTGATACGGTTGGGCAGGCTGTGAGCAGTAGTCTACTCAAAAGTGCAGTGACTCCAGGGGAGTGCCCAATGTGGTCGGCGTCTGCCTCGGCCAGAGAAAGCCAGGCCGAGCCAGATGCTTTCGGACATGGAAGGGTGTGTTTCCTGACAGGGAGGCTAATTGGCTAATGCCTTGGCAACTGGGCGAAAACCTTCTTCACTGGGGGCAAGAGAGGCTTTCCTGGGACAGGGTGGTAGAATACTGCCTTTGGCCAAGAGAGGGTCCAGTGGGCCCTCCAGTTTCCTTCTAGAATTCTGAAGGTGCCAACTGAAAGGAACCCTTGATGGCCGCCTGGTCGATTTCGGAAAGGAAAACCTTGTTTGATTGATAGATTGATTCCCCGAGAATTATGGGGGAGATCATCAGTGGATTTCCAAACCGGGTTTTCTGACTAATCACTCTTCTGATGTGACAAACGTGATTTTAAGGAGCTAGGTCCCAGGGAAAGTAAATGCCTCAAATACGAATTGGGTAAATTCACTGCTCTAGGCGCTGGCAGGGAAATCAGCAGTGTGCTTCGAAGAACATATTGATTATGCAGCGAAGAGCCAGACGTGACACTGACATGGACTCGAGGTGAGAACAACACAGACAGAGACTCTGGCAAGAATATGGACAGGACTGGAGATGGAATGGGCTCTCCAGGGAGGAGGGGACGTTATCGGGTTAGCCGCACCACCCACTGGGGGTGTTTCGGACAAAAAAGCGCCACTTGGTTACAGGCAATCGGGAGACAGTGCTTATGATCAGGAACCAAGGTAGGGGGAAAGAATAGGGCAAGATCGAGGAGAGGATGACGTGGATTAATCTCACTTCAGGACTTACGTGCAGCAAGCACACTTTGGAAGGGTTGGAAAACACATGCGTGAGGTGTCACAGGACAGGAGAAGGGCTTGGGGGCGGACCATGTGGGTCTGCATTAGTATCGTGAGTCCAAGGTCATCAAGAGAGGCTGGGACAGTGTGGGGAGGTAAGCATAATTTGGAAACAGGAGAAAAATCAGAAGGCAGCTTAAGCGTGACATTAGGAAAAGGTCCTCAACGCTCCAGGTGCCTTCATCGCATCAGAAAAATAATGGTCATTCACGAAAAGTACTATGAAAATAGTGATTTGGATCCCTCCAAATGGGGCTGATAGCGGCTCGTAGTGTTTGCAACAGCTGGAAAAGACGCCCAGGCATAAATCCTTGTCAGCATCCTGAATTTCACAGAGATGCCACATTTGTCTTCCTGATTATGAAAGAAAATCCTTCGCCAGAGACATGATCCAGTGTGGACGTGTGTGAGTGATTGATCGATGACAAGCTATGAAAGGGATGTGTGCTAAGAGCTTCTCAGGCACATAGACTCTTGAGGCTGCTCACACAAGTACGCACAGGGCTCTACCTGGCTCTGTGGAACCTGCAGACGAGACGAGGGGTTCTCTGCTCGGGCGCTCTCGATCGGTTAGCCTCACACAGAATGAATGGACACAAAGGGCACATTCTGGGCTGCCTCTCGCTAGGGGACCCTGGCTCCATTTTTCCCCACCCCCGCATCTTTAAAAATCCCCCCAACATTCAACATCGGTAGTGAGAGGTGCATTTCCTTCCCGTGTCTGCTCTCTCGTGGGTCCCACAGGAGGTAGGGCTGGTGTGTCTGAGGGTGACCCAGATGCCCTCGGCTCCCCGTGAGGCAGACCTCTGCTCCTCGCTGGAGGCTGGGAGGTGCCACCAGCTCTTGCCCATGTCACATCTTCTCACTAATCCCCCGTGCAAGGACCACCAACCTCTGAGGAGGACTGGAAGTGACTCCTTTCAGGGCCCCTCAATGCTTCTCCTTAAATTGGCCAGAAGGGGTCACTGCTGTTGAATGACACAGGTCTCCATCCCTCCCAGGGTTGAGGCTGCAGTTCGGGATCGCTCCTAGCCCCTGCTCATGGAGTGAGAAGCAGAATCCAAGGATTAAACCCTAGTCCTCGCCAGACACACACGTTGCTGCCGTGGCAGCTAGGTGGACCACAGCTGCGGTCACGGTGGCACATAAAATCTGGTCATGCCCGTGAACGAGGCAGCCAGGGCTGCAGATCGCGTTCTATTTTAACAGTAAAATCGTGTCGGTAGTTCGGTACACAGGGTTAAAAGATATGGTCACTACAGGCTAGACAATGCTTATCATTTAATGTCCATTCGAGTGGCGTGCACACAGAAATGTGCACATTTTTCCTAACCTGGTTGCCTTTCCGTGCCCCTCCTGGCCCTCTGCAAGTTTTACTCGGTTCGAACCTCTTTTAATTGCATGGGTGTGGGGATGGTGCTGAAATTCTGTTCTCACTTTCTAATGGTGCCTTGTTCTCACCGAGGCCAAAGGGTCTCAGTTCACGGAGGACCCTCTTGATGCAGATATCGTCTAAAATGCAGTTGGTGGATTGGAGGAAAGGAGCATCAGGGAGTAGAATAAACTACGTGCCCTTTAAAATAAAACTGAAATGTTTCCAAAGAGGCCGGGTATGCCAAAATGCATGATACTTTTGCCACTATTCTATACCTGAGTCGGACACCACTAATGGACGGCCCACCAAACCCAGTCTGGGCCTCAGAATCCTACTCAGTGCGGGATCCTGTTAGCTGACCCCAGGAGACTGAGCTGGCAGGAGAGAGGAAAACTCCTGGCCATCCCTCGAGGAGCCACTGAGCTCTTCAATGACAGGGCCTGGGTTTTTGCTGTCGTTTGTTTACTCTTGGTATCGTGGGGGGTGCATAGTAGGATCTCAGAAAACATTTGTTGAACTGAGCTGAATTCTTGGACCCACTGTGCCTTTAAGTAGCAATGTCACAGTTCCAGAATTCTCCAGAATGCACTCTCATTTGCTAGGGGAAACTAACGAATGTTAGTTTCTAAAACTCCAGGAGTCGATGAATAATGGGCTACTTTTGAGCACTTCTGGGTTGATTTATTTATACCAGGCCATTTTCTCTATACATTTTCCAATTTAACCAGGAGTGGGCCTAACTTATTGGTACCTTAATAAAAAGACTCTGTTTTTCTTCTTTGATTTTTTTTCCCCTCTTTAGCCCAGTTCAGAAAACAGAGGTGAGTCTGGCATTATTTAAAGACTGTAATTCCCAGCAGTCTTCAAATTAAAATGGTACCTTCCCCACAGGCTGGCCACTCTCTTCATGACCCTTTCTTTCTAGTACAGTGAGGATGAAATCCATACCCTCTGTCTGTGGAAGACAGGAGAAGAGTCCCAGTGGCCCCGGGGATTCTCAGGTACTGATGGCATTGGTTTTAGCCAAAGAAACGGACCGATGGAAACTGGGTAAAAGTAGGTTGGGGACAAGTTTGAAAGACACATTTAGAAGTAAGTGGAGAATCCCCATGAAAGAAGGGTCCACTCTCATAGGGGGAGAGATGTGAGGATGACAGATCAAGGGGGGGGGGGAAGGTGAGAAAGAGGGAAAAGGTCAAATTGCATCGGTTGAGGGAAGCAACGAGAAATAGAGCACATTTCCCAAGACATGGTATCTAGAGGAAATCCGTGAAGCACCACGAAAGTGTCGGGGCTCAGAGGACAGTCAACCGCCTGGTGACAGGGTGTGGCTAGGGGATCAGAGCAGGAGCACAAGCAATCGTGGGGGGGACAAGGGACAAGAAGCGCTCAGCGGAGCGTGAGACTTTGAAAGCGATAAATGACCTGACACTGGGTCGAGGGATTTGGAGTCGTGAAGGGACTGGGCAGACAGGACAGGACTTGAAAATAAAAGCAATAGGAGATGAAGAAAGATGAAGAAAGGGCCCACACAGTGCACCCTCTTTGGGAACACCCGTCAGCTGTCAGCCTTGGAGTTCAAAGAAGCCCCCTTCTCAGTGGCCCCATTTCCTTTGTCAAGACCCAGAAATGAAAGACAGGGTCAAGAGGTCAAGAGAGCTGAGACCAAACCAGGGGCCAGCCCTCCCCCTGAGCTCATGAAATGAGTAAAGTGGAATCCACTCAGCTGCTTTCTGAGTGGCCAGGACTTAATTACCTGAGTCTTAAAATACGAAGGGACACCCATGTCGGGAAGGCCCAATCCAATTACTATATGGAGCCTGCAGGCCGGGAGCTAGTTTCCGGTGGAGCACGGGGTCTCCAGTGATGGTGCCGAGAGCCCCTCCTAGGCCACCAGGCATTGCTGCTAAGTGATATTTTAATTAAACCTTAAGTGACATATCTCCTGTCTGTGACTCTGACGGCTTTTTAATTCAGGTCCCCGCGCAGCACAGGCTCTTAAAATTCCTTTCTGATTCCCAGGGTGCAAGGGAAGGGTTCCATAGCGCAGCTCCTCCCTCCCCCTCCCTGCCCTCCCCCCTGCCCCCC
>LNAC01000334.1:1552443-1725980 GCA_002007465.1 Ailurus styani
CCCCCCCCTGCCCTCCAGGAGGCTGTCCCGTGGGCCCCTGCAGGTGGGAGACAGGCAAAGGCAGGATTTCAGGCCTAAGAGGAGAGCGAGACTTACAGGTACCTGACTGGACAGACTCAGGTTGGCGGCCGGCGTCTTCTTCTTGCTGCCGGTGCTGTTGGCGTTGTTGCCGGCGCTGCTGTTGGAAGTGCTGCTGGTGGAGTTTTTCCTTTTTCTCCGCTTCGTTGTCGGCTGCCTTGTGGGTTCTGCTGCACAATGGAAAACGGACGGAGGATCAGTTCCGGGGCGACGGTCAGAATACTGTCCCTCCGAGGAGGCTGTGCTTGCGAATCGAAAAGAGTAGACTCTGGATTGTTGCCATTTCTTCTGACTTTTCGCAGAGTCAAGGGAGGAAGCGGGGGCTTTCTTTTTAGCACAAAATGCTTGCAACCCTCTTCTCTGGTGTCTAGATAGAACGATTTGTGTCTTACTGTGTTTTGCGAATGTTATATGTGTGTCTGGAATCTATTAATGTATTTTTTAAAAGATTTTATTCATTTATTTGACAGAGAGAGAGAGAGATCACAAGGAGGCAGAGAGGCAGGCAGAGAGAGAGGGGGAATCAGGCTCCCCGCTGAGCAGGGAGCCCGATGCGGGGCTCGATCCCAGGACCCTGAGACCACGACCTGAGCTGAAGGCAGAGGCTTTAACCCACTGAGCCACCCAGACGCCCCACTATTAATGTATTTTAAGGGCCAGCCACAAATACCACTTCTATAGTTAAGAGTCTTATTACCATTTCAAAATTGGGGAAAACATTTTTCTCTGGACTGTCACTTCTTTAGAGCAAAAGGAGGGCCCTGGGCTCCCTTGGTGGGGGTGGAGGGGGGCGGGAGGGGGCCTATGAGGTGTGAGAGAAAGGATGAAACCTGGGTATTTGCCTTGTCTCCGGGTAAGGGCCCGGGGCCATCACACCTGGCTACGCTCAAGTCCAAAGAGGAAGCATGCGTTGTCAGCCGTGAATGTAAAACGTACGGTCGCAAGCTCAGTATGGTTCTCAGGTTGTGTGGTTTGGACTCCGATGTTTAAAGAATGCTACTAATTTCAATATTCCTGGGGGAGGAATGTCTTAGTGTGCCATGGCCGGCATAGACATGAAAGGGAACTAGATCTTTTCAAGAAAGTCCTGTTTAGAAACAGAGGGCAGTATTTTGGACTGGATGGATGGGGAACATCTTCTTGGAATCATAGGGACCTGTGGTGATGGGTGGTCAGATGAATATTATTTATTTACACATTATGTAGTGAGCTTTACCAAATGTTTTCATGTTCTTCATGGTTTCTATGTCCTGACTGTCTTATATTCATAGCAACTATTAATTAGATACTATTTTAATATGTGCCTTATAATGAGAAATGTTCAGAAACTTCTTCCAGGCAGTTACTCAGTTGAACATGGAATGTAAGAGCATCCTTTTTGCTAACCCTAGACTAGACCCCACTCTGACAGAGAGAAAGTGAGCCAGAGCCATACCGGAACCAAGGAGAGGGCCTTGGAGCGTTTTCTTAAAACACCTATGCTGCTTCTGATGGGCAGTGGGCAGGATCTCCTTTAAGATTCATTTCAAAGACCACCTGGTCCACCAAATTTCCCTGACTTTTGAAGAAGAAGGGGATTATGTTCCTGTTTACATACCATTTTTTTTCTTTCATGAATATTTTGTCTCTTAGGTTCAAAGATTTTCATCAAAGGACCTACCATGTCTGTCCACAGAGAGTTATGGGTGCCTTGTCCTGAAGGTTGGGGAAATTGGAAATAGAATTGTTCCAGCTCATGGTACCAGTGTTGAGTGTTGAGTGACACGTTCAAAGTCAAGCAAATACTCGGTTCCCCTGACAAACATCTTCCTTTATCTCAAGAATTAAAATCAGCTACTTTTTTTTGATATCTGTACTTCCTTTGTGAAATTTGGGGGAAATATACCTAAACTGCATACTCTGGATTACTCCCATTGGCAGCAGGTAGCTGAGATCATAGAGTCATGAACTCTGGAGACATAAACACCTCCCGTGTTTCCTTCACTGATCAGCTATGAGACTGTCTTTGGCAAATGACTGCTTAAGTCTCAGGTCCTGTATATTTGAAATGGACGTAACATTAAATCCCTCATAAGGTTATTGTCAGGTTTCAAAAAGAGAACGTAAGTCTGGGAGGGCTGGGATTTCTGACTCTTTCATTTGATGCTGTACCCCTAGTGACTGGAACAGCGCCTGGTACCTAGTAGGGGCTTAATCAATAGCTATTGAATGAATGATTGAGTTAATAAATAATATATAAATTATACATGCATATGTTGGAAAATATAGGTTCTCAAAGCATTCATTGAATGAAATATTTCTTCTCATAAAGCCTTATTGATATTGAAAGAGAAAATAAGCACATTCAAGTAGATTTGAAAAATAATGTTCCAAGTGTCTAAAATTCCTCTAAGACAGGGATGTAACTATTCTATGTAGAATGATGCTCATTTTCTCAGATTTCTAAATGTGTGCTTCGTTAAATCTACTATATTCATTTCATATAAAATGCCCGGCCCATTACCAGTGGAAGGTGACCATTCTATTTTGTGATTCAGAAAGCTATGTGCTTCATGTTAATAATTACTCTTTATAAAAATAATTTTTAGTGAACAGATACGTTTTGCTTTTATGATCAATGAGGCTCGACACATGCCTGGGAGTGAAAATGTATTAGATAGAATGACAATTAATGATGACTGGAAGCAGTAATCTCAGAGCCGCAGCAGGAGACTATAGTATCTAAACTGCATTCTAAGGGAGTGAGGAAAATGGAATCTTTTATGTATTCTCTTCATGATCAGAGTACCCTTTGATATTAGATCTATCTTAAAAAAGGGAGCAAATTTATTTATTTTTTTCTTTCTTTCCTTTTCCCTTTCCATCCTCCCTCCCTTCCCATAATGTCTATCATTCTTATAGAAAAACAAGCAAAGTAAAAACGGACCACGAGAAGACATCAGTCTTGTCCAGTGGAATAGCCACTGGACTGGGAGGCAGGAAATCTTGCTTCTGATGTCGTCTTTGCCAATGATCTTGGTAACATTAAATAAATCAACTTTTGTGGGTTTCAGGTCCTAAGTGAGATTGTAGATGATTCCTAAGGATGCTCGTAGTTCACAAATTCCACGTCCCCAAGTCCAAATATCAGTAAGAAACTACTCATCCTGACAAATTTAGGATTCCTTCCTTCCTTTTCACATCACATCATTCCCCAAAAAGGCCTCGGAAAATGCATTTAGAACAAGAGTGAAGAACGGGGTCGTACCTGGGGGCGCCACCATCCGCTGCCACTTCTGAAACAAGCAGGTCTTCAGGCAGTCTCGTGGACTGAGGTTGTAAGTTTTATGTCTCGACATCAGCTCCTGCATTGGCTCCAGAATTACACACAACTGCAAAAAGTTCAAAGACACTGGTGTTTCACTATTTGATAATATTATTTGCAATAAATAATGTTAACAGCTGGAAACAATTAGAAAGCTCAAAGGTACTTTTCTTTTTTTTCCCTGGTTTTGATTTTCTCTGTACAAGTTTGGAGGAAAAGAAATATTACCAACACTTGATAATGCCCACCTCATTTACTATTATTTATAATACCATATTATAGCTGAATGTGATTTACACAGACACACACACACTCTCACATCCAGAGACACATTCCGTAAGAACTGTTGGGTGGATACATGTAGCTCTATTCTGAATTCAAATGATTTTCTCTGGTTAAAGAAAAAAGCTCTCTTCCATGGAGCACAGCATGCTCTGATTTCTACTCTGGTTTCTGCTGTTGTTCCTGTTTGTATAACCACACACTGTGAGTTACAATGCTAGTTTATGTAGATTTTGTGGCAGTGAAAGACATCTTTTAAACCGTGGAGAACAAAGTGGCAACTACAAGTACTTTTTTATCCTAATTCTTATCAAGGCCCACGATGAACACTATTTTATTTTTATTCATGTACTCATTTGTATTTTACACATAATGATAATGTCAGTAACATATGCCAACATTAGTTCAGAGTGGGAGATTTCTCTGTGGCTCTGTACACGGTTGCTTTCTTCCCTCCTTTGGTTAGATTTTTCACATTTACTTTGGTCCAAGACATCTGATGACAAAGATTAATGAATGAAACAAGAAGGTAAATCCATTTAGGATTGCCTTGAACTTTTCTGAATTCCTTCTCAGTTGGAAGCTCATCAGGATACTGCTGCACTGAAAGTGCTATATCTAAGAAGACAAAGACCACAACACAGCCATACACGTATTGGCAAAGCACCCTTCCATGTGGAAAAACAGAATTTCATTATAAAAGGCAGATGTGCCTTCATCGCCCTTTTTCCCCCCACTCCCTTCCTTTCTGTCGTTACTCAGAGGACATGCTGCTTTTCGTCCACTGGTCCACTGGGTTCCCTCTATTTGGAATTCTTCCCCCCCCCCCCTTCTTGGCTAATGCCCGCTCATCCTTGAAGACAAGGTTACTTCTGTTACACCTTCGTCTCCAGGTTGTGCACGTCTCCCTGTGCAGGCTGAACTGGGTGATTCTCTACCGTTCTCCCATAGCACCCAGCCTTCTCTGCTCTATGAACTTACTCATCCATGCTTTGCAACCCTCTGTTTCCGAGTCTCTTTTCTACTTGAACTTGAACTCTTTGAATGCCCAGACTGTGCCTTTTTTTCTCTGTTTTCTTAGGTTTGGCTCAATTGAATGGATGCACTTAAGGTGTCCTTGTTAAAGACCGGAAGATCTTTCTTCCAACAGAACCAAATGAGTTGAATATTAAAAATGCAGACTTCCAGGCTCTTCCCCTTCTGTTTCGCTGGGTCTGAATCTAGGGTCCTGAATCTGCCTTTTGGAAAAGAATGTTCCTGTCTAATTCTGCTACACACAACTAAAGTTTGAGGTCTGCTACTCTACATATGCTGGGTTTTACATATGAACAGCAAGACATGCTGTGGTTTCCAGTTTGAATTCCACTTTTTTCTCACTTAACCCCACTTGCCAATGCTCTTCCTCTCTTCTCAAGCCTGAGCATGTTCATCAAGATTACCTTCATTCAGAAAAATTTCTCTGCTCTTTTTACCTATTGATGATCTAAACTTGGCCCAAACCACTAACCCCATTGACGGGACAACTGCAATGTCTCTCCCACTGCAGTTTCTCAGGAAGAAGAGAACAAGATTTCAAAACCGGAATGACACAGGAACAGTGTGAGCCCAAGAGACAAAGCCACTTAACCCTAGTGAATCAAGCTGTCAGGTAATGAGATCTGGGATAGTTATGGGGCATCTTCGGTCTTGTCTATCTTCTTGTTTACTTTGGAGTCCTTTCTGAATCTTAAAGTATGGGTAACGAAGACCCCATGAAAGAAAAGGAATTCCTGTGCAATTAACTCCACGTCCCCACACTGTGAAGACTTGATGTGTATATTCTTCCATTAAGCCTTCCTCACTGGAAATCAAAGTCTGTGCAAGCTACAGCCAGCCTCAGGTCTATCACAGCCACTGATGCTCACCACTACAAACAGAGTGAAGGATTCCACTGTCACTTCTACAAACAGAGATAAGAGTGGATTATCCATCCAAGGAGAACCACTGCTAGATTCAGACAGGGTCAGAAGATGTTTGCATCTATTATTAAGCTAGGTTAGTAAGAAAAGTTTTCAGGAAAATTCTAAGGAATGGAAAAAAAATTTTTTTAATTAAAATAACAAAGTTAGGTTTTCAACCATTTCCTTTGGCCCATTCCCCATTTTTGAAAATGGGCTTACCGTGGATATAAAACACATGGATGGAGCAGAGCAAGCATGGACTTAGAAGCCAAGAGGTCTAGGTATGGATTTTAATTCTGTCACTAAGTGTGCATCGTTGGCTGAGCCCTTAAGAGTTCTGGGTCTCAGTTTCCCCTGTAAGACAATACCCATCTTGTGTATCATTATGAGAATTTGAGATGATAGGTCCAAAACATCAGAGTTCAACAAATAGTAGCTATGACAATTCTGTATTAGCAAGACCAGCACAGATTGTGAAACAAACGACATTTCTGTTTCTTTAAATCGACAAGCATTTGCGGGGCTTCTTCCTAAGTGTCAGGCACTCTGCTTTGGCGATGGAGACGTAACGAGGAGGATAACACCACCTCTGTCCTCAGCAAGTATACAGTCCCCCTCGGAATGATTTAAGCATATTAAGAAAACCACTCTAGGGGCGCCTGGGTGGCTCAGTGGGTTAAGCCTCTGCCTTTGGCTCACGTCACGATCTCAGGGTCCTGGGATCGAGCCCCGCATCTGGCTCTCTGTTCAGCAGGGAGCCTGCTTCCCCTTCTCTCTCTGCCTGCCTTTCTGCCTCACTGTGATCTCTCTCTCTGTCAAATAAATAAATAACATCTTTAAAAGAAAGAAAGAAAGAAAGAAAGAAAGAAAGAAAGAAAGAAAGAAAGAAAGAAAGAAAGGAAAAACCACTCTAGTGTACACGTTAAGCATCTTTGGGAATCGCATGTTTATGAAGCAAGGATTTTCATCATGTGACAAGTTAGATGGCCAAAGTGACCCCTGTAGACCCAGAAGGGCAGTGGGCATGGAACATAGAACCACACGGGACAACTGCATTTATCGTGAGAACCCGTGAGTTCATTATCTACTTCTTTCTTGCAGGGGGTGCTTTCCTCTCTGGGTTTTGGGCAGCACTTTTTTCAGGTGCTAATCCTTGGGATTTATCCCTTCCCCTTTAATGTAAAAATATCCTCCCATCGCCGTAACCCACCCCAAAGGAGTTCCTATCTCTGAATACTAGTCAGGAGTCCCCAATGTCATTTTTCTTCCAGAGGAGGGTTCCCAGGCTGGAGAGGCAGCCTTCCCCTGGATTCCTGTGAGCAAACGAGCCTGCTGTGGAGTGCTGGGCTGCGCGCTCTAGGTGGCAGAACTAACTCAGACAAGAGCCTGCCTTCTCAGGCAGAGAGCCAGTGCATTTTTGGCAACAGCAAAGGCCTGGGGCGTTCTGAAATGAGATCAGGAAGACGGTTGGGGGAGTGGGTTCCCGCAGTCACTAGCCAGTTCCTTCTGGAGCCAGGATTCCTGCTGTCCCTGGGGTCTTGGACCCCCTTGAGAATCTGGGGAAGGCTCTGCAGCCTCTCTTTCAAAGTTTGTACAAAATATCTGGAGGTTTATGAATCCTCTTATATCCCCGTCCATTGACTCTAAGCAAAGAGTTCCCTGTTTGTAGTAAGTATAACCAGGCTACATGCCTTTTCTCCCATGCTACACACACACACACAGACACACACACACACGGAGTCATGCCCATATCAGTCAAATGCATATCAGTGGAGCTAAGCATAATCACACAGAGTCTTTTGATTTAAAGGATCAATTGTATCTGCAGAGTTGGACCTGCTGCAAAGTTCTCAGTGGACTAGTCCCTTTGCCTGATGAGGAAGGTCACAGCATTTCTGCAATATCTGCAGCAGCCTGCATGCAGGGCTGCCACTTAGTTTGGCTTTCTCCTGCAGTGGTGTTGGGGAGTACCAGGAGGAATTCTAGAACACTGTGGAAGGAGCATCTGTTAGCAAAGCCTGAGATCTCATTTTGAGTAGGAAGTTCCTGAATGTGTAGTCCCTGCCAGGTCCATCTAAGACCCCAAAGAAAGCTCTTGACCATCCAGCAAAGCTGCGAACACACCTTTTCGGAGATTTAGTTAAGAGTTTTAAGCGAGGTTGATGTTGCTATGCTTCTGACTTCATTTTCTGGGATTTGGGCCCCAGCACTGACCCTTTGGTATGGAATCAAAATCTGGAACTACAATAGCAACTTGCTGAGTGAGTACAAGGATAGTTGGATGAAAGATGGATGGATGGTTGGATGGGTGGGTGGGTGGATGGATGGATGGATGGGTGGATGGATGGGTGGATGGATGGATGGATGGGTGAATGAGTGGGTGAATGGGTGGGTGGATGGATGGATGAGTGGTGGATAATAAACAGATGGGCCAGATTTATAGCAAGGAGTCATTTGCTAATAGCAGACCAATAAAGCCTTGCCTTGGGGGTTTGGAGGTGATGTGTTTGTCCATATGATAAATAACCGATTGCCTCCCCTGTAGAGAAGGCTTTGCACAAACGCACATGCATGTACCCAATTGCTATATGTCCTGGCCAGACAGGAAGATCTCAACTCATCCTGGGACTTTTCATAGTAACAAAGGGCCTAGCAAATGTAGACAGTATTGTGTTTTGCTTTGTTTTCACCCGACAGTTCTCCTGGAGAAATTTGATTCCCCTTAGCTATGTATTCACACTTATTCTTCTTGCTCAACTCCTTGCCCAAATCCAGCTCCAGAAACAGGTGATGCTTGTCAGAATTGGCTCTGGCCTATGAAAAAGCTGATGCCCTGAGGTTGACATCTGGCTAACTCCCAAACCTAGGTCCTGTCTACTGCCAACATTTTGATTCAATCTTTCTGGATCATGGATGACATCTTCTGGGTTTGAGCCACCTACTCTTTGCATATAGGCTTGTGTGAGGTTACTATTTCAGTATCAGCTCAGCCTCTTGTTCACATTGCTCTTCTCGCCTAGAAGACCTCCTCTCTTTCCCAGACCTTTTAACCAGAGGTTGGCAAGCTATGGCCTGTGGGCTAAATATGGCCATGCTCATGTAATGTTGGTAGCTGCTTTTGTGATATGACACCAGAGTTGAATAGTTGTGACAGAGTTCCTATAGCCCACAGACCTGAAAATATTTACTATCTGGCCTTTCACAGAAAGGTTGCTGACCTCTGTTCTAAACCGGTGCTGTTCAGTGTAGGCGGTCGGCAAACTATCTGTTGTGTTTCTGTGACAAGAGAAGTAGCTTGTGTCAGAGTATAATTCAGTTCACTGCTTCCTTTGCTGAGAAAGCCTTATGTTAGAAAAAAAGTCAGATGAACTAAACAATGTGTTCAACAATGTAGTCGATTTACATTCCAGAACAAGCTTCCTCATCTTGTCATGGACCACTAAGAGTTTACAGTCTGGCACTGGCCTGCAAACCACAGTTGAATCCAGCCAATATGACCATTAATGTCTTCCAAGGTCCAGTTCAAAGCCCAATCTGTCTCTGACCGTGCCCGCCTGCAAGGGACCCCTGCTTCTATTGAACATATCATTAATCTAGGTACAGCCGGTGTTTATATTTGCATTGGGACTGTTCCTTTCTTGTAGACTTGCTTCATCTTATCTACAGCAAGCCATGTTTCACTTTTCTCTCCTTTCTATTTAACACCGTATTAGGCATACTCAAATATTTGCTGAGTCGTAACTTCATAATCGCCATGGAGTAGCTAACCTGTGCCTGTCCCTGGAGTATGTACCTGACATATATTATGTCATTAACCCTCACCAGGTCCTGGCTCACTTTTACAGGTGAGGAAACTCAAACTCACAGCCATTAAATCACCTAGAGCTGAGAGTAAAGAGCGATTCTTACAATGTAGCCAGGGTTTTACAACAATTTGAAGGGCAAAGAAGAAGTTCATAGTCAAGTCTGCTCCATTCCAACACTGTGTTCTCAACAACTAACTGCTCTGTTGTCTACCTCTCTAAGTAGGAGTGGCTTAAATCGTGGCTAAGATACCAAGTTCGAAGGCTCTCATTGTCTTTATATTGCTCCCTGTACAAGGTATTGACTTCTACATAAGAGATATAGGTCATACGTGAATGGTGCAGGCTTTGGAACCAGATTCATGTGGGTTCAAACCCCCAAGTCTGCCATTTAGGAACAGTGTGTTCTTGAACAAAAATTGTAGCCTCTCTGAATCTCCTCATCTGTAAAATGGTGATAATGATACTTATCTCTGATAGTTTGAAACAACATATGGAAATACTTAATGCAATGCCTAGAACAAGGTCAGTGCTCAAATGATGGAAATTGGTATTATGATAAATACTGGTTGCATCAGTGGCTCTCTACTGAGCCAGGAGATCAATGTTTGATGGGATTGGTTAGCTACTGGGGAGTAAATCATTTGGTCTCCTTGAGACTTAGGGGGTCACTAGATATAATACACCAAGGGATGGTAATTAGGCCAACAGTTACATTGCATTTTGGTGGCTAATGTCTCTAGTAAAAATCCATTTTTAGAATTCAGTGATAAATACAAAATGTTCAAATCAACAAACCAGAGTTACTTCTTTCCCTGCCCCCTCCGGTAACTTACTTCTCTGGCTGAATCTGAATTAAAAAGATATCAAAGTGTTGGGGGTGATTAAGAAACAAGCTCTTATCTGAGGTGAAGGAGTATCTCCTAATTAAGAAACACCTCACAGAAAGAGATCTTACATTAAAACAATAGAAAGATACACAGACTCTAAAAGAAAAAACAAAGCAAAATAAATAGATAATCACACCTAGAAATAGATAAGAACGAATAACAGGCTTCCACAGGAGTAAAACCCACTCTGCCTCAGAGCATGAAAAACAAGAGAGAAGGAAATGCTTTCCCTTAGAAGCGATGCAATTCTAAAACATCAGATTATGACTTGGGTTTATTTCCTGATAGGATTAAAGGTAGATTGGTTGTCAAATTCAAAACATCCTCTTTTTTATCTGAAGATTCAACCAGGGGAACCTTTGCTTTTTCTCAATTGTTTTGCAAATTGATTACTGGGGAAAGTTATCACATCCTGCCCTGGAGACAGACAGCCTTCTCCTGCTCTGGCAGAGGAGGGTGGTGGTGCTGAGGAGCTGGCTTCGCCATGCAGCAGGTGCCCCTTCCGGAACCGTCCTTCTGCTAGGACGAGCAGGCCTCGCACACACATTTCAACATCTATGCCTCGATCTCAGTTTTGAGGCTCCCAGAAAGGACTCCTCTATGTGACCACTGGTTGCGTTTCCGACCAACCCCCATGAGAGAAGGGGTGGGGCTGTTGCCCTTGAGCCCTGGAGGCCCCAACAGACTAGCCAGGCTCAATGTTTCTGCTGTACCTGTCAGGCCAATGAACACTCAGTTCAAAGCCTTGGAAGTGCATTCTCTTTCCTTCTGACGTTATGGACCTCATTTTCCCACCGTGTCCTTTGGTATCGGCATCCCTTTCCGTAGTGCCCTGGTTATTTGTCTATTCGCTCTTAGACCCACCCCTTACTTCCAGCTCTGTATTGCAGAGGACAGAGTCCTGCACACTATTTGCCAGCTCTTTCTCCAACTTGATTTCGACGAGGTTTGGCCAGTTGGAGGCTTCAGGCGAGATTGGAGGGAAGTGGGTGAGTTTCCCAGGACTGCCATAACAAAGTACCACAGACTCAGTTCTGGAGGCTAACAGTATGGAATCAAGGTGTTGGCAGGTCCACACTCCCTCCGAAGGCTCTAGGGTAGAATCCTCCCTTGCCTCTCCCAGCTTCTGTTAGCTCTGGAAATCTTTGGTGTTCGTTGTCTTATAACTACATCACTCTAATCTCCATCTTCACATGGCTTTCTACCCTATATCTCTGTGTCTTCTCCTCTTCTTATAAGGACCCTGGTCACTAGATTTCCAAATAAGGTCACACCATGAGGTTCCAGATGAACATGAATATTTGAGGGGTACTCTTCAATCTACTACATGGGTAAAGAAATAAGTGAGGGTATTTCTTGTCCTCTCTGGGTCAGATGGTCTTTCCAACAGCTGTCACCATAGGTCCACTATGGTCCCCGTTTCTACCAGGTGATCTGACAGTAATGCCTCCTGCCTTTGTACCCTGGAGTGGGGGTTGCTAATCTTGGGGTTGCCTCTTCTTCCTCTAGTTGCTTTCCAGGTTCGACATCTTTGTATATAATCTGCCATATTAACTTTCCTCTACTAAATTACCTGGTGGGGGTTCTGTTCCCCTGGATAGACTTCTATAGACATTGTGCTTTGTAAGAAATTAGGTGATATATAAAAGATTAAGGACTTTCAGTATAAGGAGGCATCATGGGTAGTGGGATTAAGCATGCAAATTAGGCTTGGGTTCAAATCCCAGCTACTTAATAAGTGAGTGACCTTGGATGAATTACTCAATCTCTGGGTATATCAGCTTCCCCATCAGGAAAGTCAGGATAACCGTAGGACTTAACTAATGGGGTTGTTAGTAGAAACAAGAAAATCCACTTAAAGTGTATACCTAGGTCCTAGTATATGCATGATAAGGGTATAACCAAGTTGGTGGGGACGGGGGGAGCCGGGCTTTCATGGAAGACATTTTGAAACTTGTCAAGACGGACTTGTTGAAATTGTATAGATATATGTATATGCATATATGCATATATGTACACAGCCTAGAAATTAGATTTTGATAATACAACAGACATCTAAAATGTTTAGTCAATATGTCTTTCCTATAAATAACTTGTCCTGACCACTGGGCCGTTGCTTCAGATACCCTATTTCTGTGNCTCTATTATGATAAGGGTATAACCAAGTTGGTGGGGACGGGGGGAGCCGGGCTTTCATGGAAGACATTTTGAAACTTGTCAAGACGGACTTGTTGAAATTGTATAGATATATGTATATGCATATATACATATATGTACACAGCCTAGAAATTAGATTTTGATAATACAACAGACATCTAAAATGTTTAGTCATTATGTCTTTCCTATAAATAACTTGTCCTGACCACTGGGCCGTTGCTTCAGATACCCTATTTCTGTGTTCTACCAGCGTCTTTAAGGTCTATGGCACCATAGCTGGAATGTTTCCAAAGGAAAGAGAAAACATCCACCTGGAAATACTCCACAATGGTTAACAAACATCTAAGGAGTGCTGTCTGTCACCTGGAGGGCTATGAGTAAATTTCAGGTAAATTTTAAAAATTCCTTTTTCAAATTTAAATTTGATTAATCAACATAAAATATATTATTAATTTCAGAGGTAGAATTCAGTGTATATAACACCCAGTGCTCATTACATCATGTGCCCTCCTGAAAGCCCATCACTTAGTTACCCCAACGCCCATCCCAGCCAGCAACGCTCAGTCTGTTTCCTATGTTTAAGAATCTGTTCGGGCGCCTGGGTGGCTCAGTGGGTTAAAGCCTCTGCTTTTGGCTCAGGTCATGATCTCAGCGTCCTGGGATCAAGGCCCGCATCATTCTCTCTGCTCAGCAGGGAGCCTGCTTCCTCCTCTCCCTGTTTCTCTGCCTGCCTCTCTGCCTACTTGTAATCTCTCTCTCTGTGTCAAATAAATAAAATAAAATCTTAAAAAAAAAAAAGAATCTGTTATGGTTTATCTCCCTCTCTGGTTTCATCTTGTTTTATTTTTCCCTCCCTTCCGCCATGCTCCTCTGTTTTGTTTCTTAAATNTCTGTTATGGTTTATCTCCCTCTCCGGTTTCATCTTGTTTTATTTTTCCCTCCCTTCCGCCATGCTCCTCTGTTTTGTTTCTTAAATTCCACATATGAGTGAAATCATATGATAATTGCCTTTCTCTGATTGATTCATTTCATTTAGCGTAATACCATCTAGTTCCATCAACATCACTGCTAATGATAAGATTTCATTTTTTGATGGCTAAGTAGTATTCCATTGTATATATAGGCCACATCTTCTTTATCTATTCATCTGTCAGTAGACATCTGGGCTCTTTTCACAGTTTGACTATTATGGACATTGCTGCTATAAACACTGGGGTGCAGGTACCCCTTCAGATCACTACATTTGTATCTTTGGGGTAAATATCTAGTAGTGAAATTATTTTTGACTTTTTAAGGAACCTCCATACTGTTTTCCAGAGTGGCTGCACCAGCTTGCATTCCCACCAACCGTGTAAGAGGGTTCCCCTTTCTCTGCATCCTTGACAACATCTGTCATTTCCTGACTTGTTAATTTTAGCCATTCTGCCTGGTGTGAGGTGGTAGGTACCTCAATGTGGTTTTGATTCGGACTTCCCAATTTTAAAAATTGTTATTGACCAAATGGTGTGCTTTCAGATGAGTCAGACAGTGAAAGTGAGGACCAGTTGCTCAGGGTTACTTAAATGGTCTCTGCCAGACACTGTCTTTTTATTGTATTAGGGTTCTCCAGAGAAATAGAACCAACAGGAAGTGCATGCTTATAATTTAAGGGATTGGCTCACATGATCGTAGGGGATAGCAAGTCTGAAATCCAGTTTCCATGGGCTGGAAACTCAGGCAGGAGTTAATGCTTTAGTCTTAAGGCAGATTTCCCTCTTCTCCAGGGAACCTCAGTTTCGCTCTTAAAATCTCCAACTACTGGAACGAAACTCACCGAATAGTAATCTGTTTTATTTCAAGTCAACTGGTCATAGGCAATAAACACACCTACGCAATACCTTCATAGCCAAAACCTAGATTGGCTTTCGATTAAATAGCTGGCATCCTAGTTGCTATGAACTGAATTGTGGCTCCTCAAATTCACGTGTTAAAGCCTAACCCCCAATATGGCTATATTTGGAGAGACGGCCTTTAGGAGGCAATTAAGGTTAAATGAGACTGTAATCTCATGGCCTGGTGGCCTTGTAAGAGGAGGAAGAGACACCGGAGAGCTCGTTCTCCCTGTGCATACACTCAGGAAAGGCTAAGTGAGTACACGGCAAGAAGGCAAGCCAGGAAGAGAGCTCTCACCAGAGGTCCCTACTGGACCATGATCTTGGACTTGGTAGCCTCCAGATTTATGAGAAAACAGATTTCTGTTGTTTGAGCCACCCAGTCTATGGTATTTTGTTCAGGCAGCCGAGCAAAATAGCCCCGCTAAGTTGACACATAACACTGCCAGTCTTCCACTAGACTGTAAACAACGAGAAAGCTGGATTGTGTCCTATTGTTTTATTATTATTATTTGTTATATTACCCCGTACCCGGCAATGGACGTAATGTTTGTGGGATGAATGAATGCTTGGCTGACATGAGTATGACAGAATGGACAACAAAAACAAATAGGTGATTAGACATCAGAAAGTAGGTTAGCTCTTGCCTCACGCATGTTGTGACTGCAGTTACTTGGGTACCAGGGATGCAGTGGTGAACATCGCAGGCACAGCCTCCCTCCCTTGAAATCTCTTTCCAGAAGGGAGACAGGTGAAAAAAGAAAGTCCCAAATGTGCTGGCAACTATAAAGAAGGACAAGGGCTGTCAGGAAAGTTTGCCAGGAAGAACTGATATTTAAAAGTTGAGACCTAAAAAGATGACTTAGGAGTCAGCCAGGCGAAAGAAGAGGCACCAAGGACAAAGGCTGGGGGGACATCTGAGGCCGAGGGAATAAAGATGTGAATGCAAGAGAGAACAAGCCGTTGGAGACAGCCCACACTGGACTCAGAGAGCCAGCTACAGTGGCGAGGCAGGCAGTGGTCAGATCAGTCAGGGCCTCAGTTTCTGGGCCACAGCCGAGCTGAGAGGTGAGACTGATGGAGGCAGAAGCATTCTGTGCATGATGTAGCCCCCGCCAGAGTCGTCAGCATGGACGTTGAACTGTAATATGGTAAATATCACACTGTTATTTCTTCCATCCACAGTTCCTAAGCATGAGAAAAGCATCATCAGTTTTTGATGTGTTTGGCTAAACAAAAGCACCAAATATCCCCAAAGGCAAATATTGGCTGCTTCATCTCAAGCCGTGGAGACTGCCCCCAAGCTAAGCTGATCACAGCACCGGGGGCGTTTGCTCTCATCCAGGCTGTTCCTCGCCGGAAAGAGGTAGCGTTTCTGGCGTGCTGGTTATTTCTCCCAAGGAACTGAGAGACTGTGTACTTGCAGTGAGGTAACATTTGAACACTAACATTTATAAACGGGGCCTGATAATCTTAATACTGCAAGTAAGGGAATTTGGATATGGTCCTTGGGAGTTGTCAGTGACAGTTTCCAAGGAACAGGGCTATCTTGTTCATGCAGTTACAATCCCCCCTGAACATTAACTGCATGGTTACGCCTGCCTCCTGCCCTGGTGTAAATACCCACAAGACTGTTAAAGACACCATTGTGCTCTGGGGTTTGGGCCGGCATCCCCACGGCTGCTGTTTGGGAGGATTTCTGGGCTATGGTCAGTGTGGGGATATGGACTTCTTTCTCTTGGCCCCGAGCACCCAGGGCACGGCTGTGTTTGGAATGCTTGCCTGCCTGCCTGCCTTCTCGGGAGCTTCTGCCAGGCAACAGCCCTCCAGCTCCACCCTGACACAAAGGAAGGAGCAATTTCTCAGTAATGTAGCGCTCAGCTGCTCAATTGCTCCCACTGGCCGCGATCATCGTGCGCCTGTGGAGCCTTGTATCAGCAGCCATTTCTCCTCCCAGGGATAGAAGTGAGATTGGTGAAAAGCAGGATTCATGTTGACAATAGCAACACCATATGAAAATGGAGTTGGCAGAGATTGGGAGTCATTCATTCATTCACTCATTCATTCAACTCATACTAATTGAACTTGTACTATGTGCCTCTTGTGTGTTCTAGGTGCTGGGAATGTGGTTAGCAGGAATAAAAAAAAAAAAATCACTGCTCTTATGCAACTACATTCCAGTAAAGGAGACAGATAAATAAGCCTGAGATACACGTTAGTGATAAGCAAGCAGGGAAAGCAAGTAGGGAAAGGAGGTAGGGCGTGTTGAAGTTGGGAGGGTTGAGAATCTGGATACTCTGGCTGAAACCACTGCTTGGAAGACTGGCTCCACGGAGGGGCCCATATCCTAATTCTTTGAGCCTGGGAATGTGTCAGGCTACACGGCAAAGGGAGTTAAAGTTGCTGATGAGCTGACTCTGAGAAGGAGAGATTAGTCTGGATTACCTAGGTAGGTCCAATTTAACCACGAGAACATCTAAGAGTGCAGAGGGTGTCCCTGGAGAGTCAGAAAGACGGCAGCATGAGAAGGACCTGATATGACATTGCTGGCTTTGGGGATGGAAGGGGGTCATGAGCCAGTAATGTGGGAGGCCTCTAGAACCTGGACAAGGTAAGGAAACTGATTCTCCCCTAGAGCCTCCAGAAAGGAGCACAGCGCTGCCAGCACCTTGGGTTTAATGCCGTGAGATCCATGCCAAGACTTCTAGTCGACTGTCCGATAATACATTTGCGGTAATTCGTCTCAGCAACAATCGAAAAAGACCCCAATCACCCAGAAGGCGACATCTGAGTAAAGATCAGATGGTGAGTTATATTTGGCAAATAAAAATATAGGATGCCCAGCTTCATTTGAATGTCAGACAATAAAGAATAATTTATTATAATAATTAATAAACAGAATAGTAATTTATTCATTATTTATCTGATATTTAAATTCAATTGGGAGTCCTGTATTTAATCTGGCAATCATAATCTCAGAGGAAGCCGGGAAGTGAGTTTTGGGGAAAAACATTTCAGGCAGAAGGAACAGCATTCTGAGCAGAGGGAAGAGCTCGGGCAAAGGCCTGGGAGCTTTGAGAAACATCTAGGAGAGAAGTATGGTGCGCATGGAGAGAATGAGACAGGGGAGAAGATGAGTTCAGAGAGACTGTGAAGTACCCGCTTATGAAGGTCATCGGGAGGGCACTGGCCTTTGGTCTGAGGGGGACAGGAAGACATTGGAGGGTTTGGGGCAGGGGAGTGCCAACAGTTGGGATCTCTTGAGAATGGAGAGATACCGACTGTAAGCCACCTGAGGACAAGGTCTAATCTATTTTTGCATTGCCCTGGAGCTAGCACCGAAGTGGGTATTCAAGCACGCATGTGCTGGGAAGGCAGCAAGCTTTTAATTGGTACAAGTCAGTGCTGTGCCACCCGACACGGAACCAGAAATGTATAGGGATGTGCGTGGTCGGAGAAGGGAAGATTTAAGAGAAAAGCAGTGGTCCGTGAAGAGAAGTCTGAAGTCTGTAAGGAAATCAGTAAGGATAGGGAAAGAAGAGATGTGTGTGGACCTCCTGAAGGTAAACACATTATGCACAAAGCTTGATTCTACTCTGGAATCAAGTGTTAGGAAACTCAGGGAAGAGAGGGTCATGTCTACCATCTACTCCAGTTAATTCAGAACAACAGAGTCTAAACTAAGACCTGAGCAAGGCCTGTTTCAACTCTTTAGACACATGAAAATTCCCTTGAAGCAGTTGCAAGAGGGGAGAAAACTGTGATTACAAAACTTTTTTTTAGGAGATTGCTAATGAATCCCTCGCTACTTCTAATCATGACTAGCGCTCGGTGTTTTCCAAGCAGCGGGAAGGGGGCTTAGTGCTTCCCATGGGTTTTCTCACTTCATCTTCCAGCACGTTAACTACGTAGACATACAGGTGAGGAAAGGGAGACCAGAGAGGGTAGGTAACTGGTCCAAAGTCACAGAGCTTTCAGGGACTCCTTAGCTTTGAGTTCTTTGCACTGAGCCCCCAGACTAAGCAGTTACTCCTTCTCTTAACTTTTATGTCCATGCTTATGAACACATCCCCATCATCCTGCATTATAACGAGCTGCTTCTCTAACAAGATTGGGATCCTGGTGGCCAGGAGAGTTGGCCACCTTTACATCATCAGAAGTTGACAGTAGGCGAGCATAAAAACGAATTAATTCTGAATGAATGAATGAATGAATGAATGAGTGAGTGAATGAATGAATGAATGAGGGAAATGTCCTCTAAGTCCCAATGCAGACACTTTAGTATAAAAAAACGGTGAGATGTGACCGCAGATAGAGCAGGACACTTGTTCCTTCCTCCTCAGCAGGGCTGTTAGGTACTGAGGGTCTCACCCTTTGCTACTTTGTCTCTGGGGTTCCATGAAAATTTGAGTATGCATCGCCTCTAATTTCACTGTGCTTGTTTTCCTACAGAGAGTATTAAAAGCCTCAAGACGGAGCACAGACTCTAGGTCCTGTTTTTATTTTTCTTTCATCTATCTTAAGTTATGCGCATTGGAAGCTCTCCTTCCTTATCTTTCTTCATGTGTTTGTCTAAGTGTTTTCCTTTCACTTCTGTGCTTTGAGAACATCCCTGGATCCCGGGCCCTTGACAGATGATCTGTGTGGATGATTGAAAATCTGCTCCTGTTCTAGTCATTAAATTGATCCAGCATGCTGGAGCTTTAACTTCCATTCTTTCTTCGTGTATGTGCCTGTGTGCATGTATGTTTCAGAGAGCTTTATGGTAGACATCTGCCTGACCTTGCCCTCTTTGGTGCTGAATCCTTACACATGAGAAAGAATGGGTTCCTCAGGCCCACTGAGAACAGCGAAGAACTTGGGGTGGACATCTTTGTGGGAGCTGGCGGGACCAATTAGCAGAACTAACATGGGAGCCTTCCAGCAAGAAATAAGAAAATGTAACTACAAGTTCACTCTAGGCTACCTCACTTGGATGGAGTCACAGATTCTCATATTATTTATAAAACAGATAGCACAAGCCTCCTAAAATTACAGACTTTTGAAAGCTGGAAATCTCTTGGACATTTTTATAGTTACGGAGACTGAAGCTCAGAGAGTTCGAGAGGTTCTGCCTGATCCCACCTGTTGAGTTGGGGTCAGCCCGGGAACTGTGGTCTTTTCTCTTCTTGCTCAGGGTCTGTCCTTTCCACAACACTGTGACAGTTAGGTATTCCCCTTAACAAATAAGACAGTTTCTTCCCTTTGGGTCTAGTTTCAGCCCTCTTACCTAGTGCTTAGAAAATTCTTGCAACCTGAAATTCTCCCATGGCATCCTGGACTTTCTGTTTGCTCTGCTGTTACGTGTAGGGAAATCTCAGTTTGGCCACTAGAAGAAATAAGTTTCCTAACAGTACCTTGCAAGTGGAGTCCATCTCCATATGCCTCATGATCTGAGGCAGAACCTAATGTCATAAGTCCTGAAGAGGTGCCAGATCATTTCAGTTTAAAAGCACATATTTATTTGTTATGAACATAGACAAAATGGGGGGGTGTCAACATATTTCTCCATTCTTCTGGAATTTTTTTGCATGATAAAAGCTTGTTTTAAAAGCCTAGAGAAACTTCCCAGCATGACAAGTTCCCATTTCCCCCACAGAAATGCTTTCAAAGTTTGTTCTTTCTAGACTTTTACTCACCTGAGGCAGCACCAAAAAATCCTAAAAAGGTCATCTACTATTTTGGGGATCTGGCACACAACAAGTCACTCTGTCACCCATTTAAACTTCACAATCACTCTACGACTTAGGTATTACGATCTTCATTTTGTGGATGAGCAGTCTGAGGCTTGGAGAGATTTAAGTGACCACCATGCATAACTTATCTCATCTTATCTTCACAACAACAAGTAGGTAGGACTGATTATCCCCATTTCCAAGAAGCTACCACCAGAGTTTTAGAGAAGCTAGGTGCTTTGTCCCCAGACCCACAGCTAGGAGTTAATGGAGCCAGATTTGAGCATAACTCCTTCTAATTGTAGAGCCACAAAGGTGCTCCACACATAGCAGGTGCTCAATAAACATCAATTAAGGAGACAAATTATTCCAAAGCTCACCCTCTCTCCGCTACCCTCAACTATTGCGAAGTTGTTAACCTCTTCCTTTGGCACAAGGTTTTGAAACCAAGGCTGATTAAAAAGCATTCTGCCAAGTCCTCATTTCTGGGGCCAGCTCTGGGCCGCCCAGTTCCTCCGTTACCTCCCGGAACCCTTTGCTCCCAGCGATATCTTTCGGAAGCAGCCTAGGAAATGACAATTTCCCAGTCTACCATCTTTCTTCACTATCTCGTGTGAAGCTGCAGAATGACATTTCCTTCCTCTTAATTTCTCCAAAAGGCAAACAACACATTATTCAGGAGTTCTGCGTCAAATCCAAACACCTGATACGTCTGATATGCAAACTGCTCACTTTTTCTGTTTGTGCAGCAATGAGACCTTATCGCTTTTGCTGCTCTTCCTTGTGATTATGAAATGCATCCCCTATCACTCTTCACCTGTGTCCTTGGCAGCTCCCTGAGGTTCACGTGGCTTCTCAAAGGCTATTTGTCTTGTTCGAGTTCTTCGGGGTGCAAAATAAATCATGGATTTAGAGAAATCATCGCTGTGTCATCCATGCTTGAGCACTGGCATGGCTAATAGACAGACAGACATTCAAGCCAGGGATGTGGTTGAGGAAAACCTTACTGTTGGAATCATTTTTATCTAGGAATGTTCTGTCCAAAAGCACCCAAAAAGGATGTCATTGCATAAGGCATCATATGGGGAAATATACCAATCAATCATCTTTCCACGGCCACTTTGCAGTTCAAACTGATGAAGGAAAGCAGAATAGGACCCAATAGGAGTGCAACACAGTTTTCATTTAGGAAAAAAAAGGGTTCTAATAAAAGGCTGTTCTGGGGTTTCATCCTAGTCTGGCATGATCATTTCGAGCACTAAAAATAAAGAGATTATGCATAGCTAGGGCTCTGGGGAAAAAAATCTGCTTCTCTCTTTATCCTTCTCTCTCCACTCCTCCCTTTACTTTTTTTTTTTTTTAATTTTCAGGATGCCCCAAAAGAAGGATTCAGGAGAATAACAAATTATGGATTTTAGGCATCACAATATTTTCTCCAGGTACACACATACGAACACACACCCTTCCATGTTTCTCCACCACGGCTAGAACAGAAATGCAATGTTTTCCACAGAACTGATGCTATTTTTAGACTAAATGGTAGGAAGTCTGCAGCATTAATAAGTGGACAAGAAGCACAGCACCACAGTGCACGGTAATATGCCAACGCAAAAGCTAGCTTGGCCTTTAGCCAATGAACTGTGATTAGATGTTACAGCCATGAAAGTAAAAACACCGCTTACAAAGGAATGATTAATAAGCTGACAAACTTCCAGGCATTTATTTCCTATTTTTTAGTGCCAGCTACATTAATACTAGCATATTTTTAACTTTATTAGTAAAGTCCTGCAGCCTGGTATTCTTTGGTGTGTACACGGAGGGCTTCTTAAGTCAGCTGCAAATTGTCTAGACAGGTGAATATTTGATAAACATTGCTTTTCTTTCCTCCCTGTCACCCTAGACCCCAAGTCTGTTTATTTGTCTCCATGACACCTTGCACTGAACAATAACTGTTGTGTTTCCCCAAACCCCATGCTGGTGGAAATATTCTTTGACAGAGGGACCAGCATCTGGTGGTAGCTTCTCCACGGGCCAGTTAGTGTGACTTTCTGGGTCATCTTTGTTGTTGGAGAATTCTGCCCCTCCTGGTGGCAAACTGCTCCTTCCATGTGTGTTTGACCTTCCTTGGATATCAACTACTTCCTAGAGGGGGAGCCAGTCAGTAAACTCCAAGCGCCTCTCTGGGATAAACTCTTGATTGTAGTCATCTAGAAAGATGTAATAAAATGAGGAATGACGGGATGGAATTAGGGTGACTAGCTTGTTCCAGTGTGTCTAGGACTGGTGCAGATTTTAAAATTGTAAGTCCCACTTCCCAGGAAAGTCCTCAGTCCCATTCAAATGGGACATTTGGTTACCCTAGATCAAAGGGTCACCAGCTTGACCCTGTGAGAAGCCAGGAAGGGGCTTGGACCTTAGAGTCAGACCCAAGTTCAAATCTTCATGGTGGCCTACCAACTGTGTTACTCTGGTGAGGCTTCCATGTCCTCAAGCCTCAGCATTACCAGGATGGGTAACGATGCCTAGTCTTAGATTGTTGCAAGGTTTGCATGAGATAAGGTATCTGAGCTCTAGAACACAGTGTCCTCTCTCCAGCCCATCCACACATCATTTCTGAATTATAAAACCATTCATATCTATAAAAATGCAAATAGGGTCACCTACCCCTCAAATTTGAGGAAAGAAGGCAAAATCCTGTGTGTGAAAGTATGTGCTTATTCAAGAAACAGCAAACTTCAGAACCCAGGTCAGTGGGCTCCAAAGCAGTTTGAAATGGACTCTGAGGAGTGAGTACTAAGAAAGTGACAGCAAAGGACAGCGCCAAATCATACCCTCTGTGGCATTCTCCTCCTTTTGACTCTGAACTTGGTTTTATTCTTATCAATAAAGCTGAAACTTTTCTCAGGAGAGCAAGACTCCCACAGAGAAGGCTGGTCTCCTTCACCATCTTCCTGACTCCACTGGCAGCCTGGTCTGAGGGACGTCACTCTGGCTGGACAGATGGGTGCTTATATAAAAGAACTCGACCTCCAATAAAATTCCATTTTGGGGTTATATAAAAACAACAATTACTGGGAAGTCAAAATTTTTCATTAAATGTATTCAAGGGGAGCACAGATTAATGCCTCTAAGCAAGAGAGTATTTAATGCTTACAGGCCAGCTCATGCCTGCTAAAGCAAAAATCTCACTGCCAGCAAAGCTTTTAAGTATTGATATTTCCTGCATTAATAATACTCTAAACCACATTCTTAACAATATAATTAGCAACACAATTCATATCACACAGCACACGAGGACTCTGCATTATTAATTACGCCAACAGAGCCTTTGTGCTGAGCACCAATGCTCTAATTTTAGCTTTCAAGGTAAATGATCCTAAACTTGGGGGTTGGAGAGCCTTGTAGAGAGTGATGCCCCAGCACGGTCCATGTCTCTCTGGTGACCCCTAAATAACGACGAACGCTCTGTCCACAATGCCTTTGGGGATGACACCCGTTTTAAAGTCCAAGCCTGAGTGAATTTGGCTGCGCGCCCAAATTTTCTATGTGGCAAAACAAGATTAATGTCCTAGCTATGCTTATTCTACTACAGGCTCTATCTTAAAACCCACCGGACATGATGACACTTTTATGTGGATGAGACAAAGTGTCTCAGTTAGGGTCTTAGAAACCGAGTCTCACCCCATGGGGCTTGCCCCACAACTTCTCTTTCCCCTCCTTGGACACTCTAGGCCAGCTTTGCAGGAATTCTCACCCGTAGTCCTGGGAAGCCCTGGGGTCAGGGAAATTTTATGGTCGATGGTTCTGCTAAAGGCCTATGCTAAGGAAACAAAATGTGGAAACACATAGTTGTGCTAATTGATATTCCTCAAACAGCTTAAAAGGGAATCCCTTTTCATGTATCTTCCTAAAGGCAATATATTATCATTTAAAAAATAACTGCCAATTTGATAGGTGACAAATGCTGTCGAATTGGCATTTTCATGTTCCAGTGTGAATTTTGAAGAGCAGAGCTCCGTGGAGATCCCAACAAGAAGGAGGATATTAGACCCAGATTGCCTGAGGACAGACTCGGATGAAGATTCTGGATGAGCCCCCTTGTCACCCACCTATCCCCCACACCGCACTGCCTCTCCCATAAAGACCAACCTCGTGTTTACTCGAGGACTCTCAGCTCGGGAGAGCCATTGCAAGTGCTTCTCTGCTAGAAACTAGCATCTCATTGTTTTCTTATTTTTTACATTAAATGAAAATACATACTATAAGAAAGAAAAAGTGTTTTTCAAGGAACTACTAGACATTAGGATAGCTTCTGGAGATATCCAAATAAATAGGCCCTGCTCTTAAATGCGGAGGAGCTCACGACCTATTGAGGAAGATGGACAAGTAAAGACTAAATTATAATTCGGAATGGAAAACAAAACCATAAATAAGATCCAGGTAGAAGTCCTAAAGGGCTTATTCTGTCTCACCCAACCCGAGTTGCAAAGCATGAGTGTGTTCAGAAGATGGCAGTGGCCCTCACTATAATTTTGTGATCCAGGCCAGAATAAAGAGGAACATCTTGGTTGAGGTCTTAGCAACCAGGTGAAACCCCAGTGAGGCCTGGCCCACAGTGCTCTGGTCCCTCTTATCACTTAGGACTGGCTTGGCAGGGATCGCTTGGCTCAGAGAAGGGAATTGTTCTCTTTTCTGGGTCAAAGGAGTCCCCAAAGAAAGAGATCCACAGAACGAGGTTTCGAGTGTGAAAAGGAATTTGCCAGGCAGAAAGGAGGGACAATCATGCGCGGATGTACAGAAGGACATAGTGCTGTAGTATATTTGGGGAGCGTCTGGCATTGTTAGGGGAAAGATCAGTAGGAAACGAAGCCCTTCAAGACTGGCTGAGACGCGGTATTATGGTGGAACAACAAGGGCTATGGAAAATATCAAGGAGGGAGACTCAACTCCACAGTTGAGTGGAGGACAGTGTCAAAAACCACTTTTACTGGGAGAAAACGTTATCAGAGCTGGGACCATAAGTGTAGATGTTGATTCTAATAAAAGTGCAATAATAACAGTTTCTGGTCTTAGTCTATGGTCCCAGGAAGGAAGTGCAGAGCTGGCAAACAGTCATCAGAAGTCCTGCTGCCTTATACTGCTCATCTTTGAGCCTGGAGAAAGATCCTTGGAACACGATCTTGGGAGCAGGCACTGAAGCACCATTTGCAAAGGCAGATGGAGCAAAATAGCATAGAAACCCAATCCCAGGAGACTAAGGGTACAAAGCAGGGATCATGTCTCCTTTGTTTTCTGCATCTGGAACAGAACCTGTCACACGGAATGTGGACACTCAAAACATAGTTGTTGCATGAATGAATGAGAGAACAGAAGGAAATATATATTATCAAGATTTCCTATAATATATTTTGTAGATATTTAAAGTGTTAGGTGAAACAATTAAAAAAATCCCAGGTTGAAGAAATTTGGGGAAATACACTGCGTGAATTAAAATTAAGCAAGTTTTTCTTCACTGCAGGACTTGGCAGAGCCTTTAGCTGAGTTTCCAAGAGAAGGATACGGGATTTCTGAAACGTATTACTTACTGGGTTGGACCATTTTTTTATAAATCAAAATTGCCATTTTTGTAGATAAGTAATAGTCAAATAGTGGTAATTTTAAGTGATTCAACCTAACATTTTGCTACTGAGCTATTTGAGCAGGGATTTCTGTTTTGGAGGACAGTTCATAAAATGGGAATATAAATATTTTATCAGACTAGAACGTAATGTCCTTTGAGGAAGAAATGCATGTCATATTTTCCTTGTCTGCCACCCCCACTTCCAGACTCACAGTTGTCTATTAAAAAATTTTTAAGTCAGGCACTTTTCTATGGGACAAGAAGACCTACCCACAGATACCTGAAATGTTTCTAGGTCATCCCTTACATACACAAGGATATACTATGCAAAACAGAGAAGTAGGTCTGCCATAGGCTCTCAGTCAATGGACTGGTCTCAAGTATTTACAGTGAGGGCCACTGCCATTTCACCAGCACACCTCACCCCATTCTGGAGTCCAGAACCAAATAACACACTTACAAATGTGATAAAATGAGAAATAATTATGAAGACTCAAATGTTGGGCCTTGTGCCGGTCTCAGCGCTCCCCCCAATGACACATGGCTCTCATTTTTGACAGGTTAAAAGAAGGCAAGCATTTCTCGAGCCACAGTGATTGCAACAAACTCTTCCATGCGTTTTGGGGGAGGGGGTCTGCTGAGCAGGCTGTTGCAACTGAACAAGGGGAGGGCAGAAGCAACTTCTGTTTCCGAAAGAGAAGATCATTTTGATGATTAAAGGAGAGCCAAAGACTTTCACAGGGAGGAGAGACCCTCCTCATAATGTGTTGTGAAATATAAGGCATGGGTGGGGTTTAGGGGCAGGCAGACCTGAGTGAGGACTCTGGCCACCTGTTCCCATCACTGTTATGGCTTTTCTTCTCATGCTGCTTTAGTAGAAACCTTGATGACTTTACTAGTGTCTGGGCTCTTGAATATGGCAGAAACCACTCAGGCTTTCCTATTCTATTCTGTTCTATTCTATTCTATTCTATTCTATTCTGTTCTATTCTATTTTCATTCATTCATACATGCATGCAACAACTATGTTTTGAGTGTCCACATTTTGTGTGATAGGTTCTGTTCTAGATGCAGAAAACAAAGCGGACATGATCCCTGGTTTCAAGCCTGGGTGTTAACACAGTATTATTGGGGAAGAACAAGGGTTATGGAAAATGCCAAGAAGGGACACTCAACTCCACAACTGGGTGGAAGGGCAGTGTCAACACACCCTTCCTGGGAGAAGACGTTATCAGAGCTGGGAGCACAAGTTTAAACGTTGATTCTAGTAAAAGTGGAATAATAACAGTTTAGTCTATGGTCCTGGTGAGGAAGTGCAGAGCTGGGAACTGAACTTGGCACACTGAGTCATCAGAGGTCCTACTGCATTATGCTGTTCATCTCTGAGCCTTGAGAAAGATCCTTGGAACATGATCTTGGGAACAGGCACTGAAGCACCATCTGCAAATGCAGATAGAGTGAAACAGCACACAAACCCAATCCCAGGCCACAAAGAGTGACATATTAGCCACTAAACCTGGCCGGTTCTCTCCCTCAGGCACTACTTCTGTCTCCTGTACAGGACATAAGACATGTGACAAATATGGAAGATACTCATGTATTTTGTTTGTGTAGGAGCAGAAATAACAAGTATCTACCCTTTCTTCCCAGCTAGATGAAACCATCATGATAGAAGTACATGAGGATAATGAGGATACATATTGTTCGTGCTTCAAGGTGGAGGGCTGATAGCTGTAGCTTCTTAAACTTTGTGTGGCTCATCCTAGCCACGCCACCTTTCTAGGCCACCAGTGGGCTGTGGGCTAAAGCCTGCTAGCTGGTAGGTCAAATGTCCAGGGCACATGGCCACTGTCTAGAGAAGTTTGCACCTCTTTGGGATGCTTTTGTCTTGTGACACAAAAAACCCTGACACCTAGGTTAGGAGAAGAAGCCAGAGGTGTGATGAACAGGCACCATGTTAACTCAAGCTGGCCTGTGTTGAGGACATTGGTTCCCACTTAACAGAGAAGTCATCCTGCAATGAAGAGAACCCTGGTTCAGCAATCCTCAGGGATCACGTGACTTGGATGGTTCAGGTGAGGCAGAATGGCCAGAGAAAGAGGTGGCAAGACTGCAGCAAACCTTCAAAAGGCCTGAGGTACAGGCAGGAAGGCCTAGAGAGATGAGCGCAGGTTAGAAGCCACACGTGTCAGGTGGTTAACCTAGTCCCCCATTACGGACTGTGCAGCCTGAGGCCAGTTATTCAGTCTCTCTGTACTCAAAGTAAGGTTCTCAGGGATGCTCTGAAAATTAAACTAGATGATGTATGTAAAGCACCATGCCCTATTCTATGCTGGCACATAGAAGGTGCTCTGTTATTAATCACAATACGACTCACTTGAGTTGTTTTTTTTTTCCCCCTGATATTATATTTATATATTGCCTTTTCAGGGGTTTTTAAAAAGTTGATATTTATTTCACTGTCATATGCATGCGCGTGGCTATGTGTCTGTGTTTTGTTTTGGAGAGAGGGACTTTTTTTCCCTTTAGAGTCTTCCTTATTCCCGTGGAATGATTGTTTTAAGAACTCAGGCTCTTAGAAACATCAACTCTTCCCCCCCCCGCCCCCGGGGACAAAGCAGAAAAACTGTGGGAGAGTTTGACAGACAAATTTGTTGTAGTTTCCACTAAGTAACAGTGAGTTTCCCTTGACTCTCCTTCTTTTAGGAGTAATTATGTAGACTTCCTTGGTTTCTTCCTTCTGCATGAAGTTGTAGGCATAGAGATCTTGCTTCCCGGGAAAGGATAATTCAGGACAAAACAATGTATATTTGAAACATATTCCAAGCAAAAACACTTTAAAAATCCACAACAGCCTTGGGCGCCTGGGTGGCTCAGTGGGTTAAAGCCGCTGCCTTCGGCTCAGGTCATGATCCCAAGGTCCTGGGATCGAGGCCCACATCGGGCTCTCTGCTCAGCAGGGAGCCTGCTTCCTCCTCTCTCCTCTCTCTCTGCCTGCCTCTCTGCCTACTTGTAATCTCTCTTTCTGTGTCAAATGAATAAATAAAATCTTTAAAAAAAAATTAAAAAAAAAATCCACAACAGCCTTGTAAGTCTCCTATTCTTCCCTTCTCTACTGAGAAGACCTTAGCTTCTGAATGAGAGCACAGTAAGGTGTTGGCAACTTGGCATAACACAGTGTCTGAGGTCAACACTTGCCTCTCTCCTATGGTTTTACGTGGGCACGGATCATAACAGTTTACAAAGAGCTTTCATGGAGGATGGTTTATTGCTCCTAATGTCCTCCTAAAAATCCCGGGAGAAGGGTCAATGAGGGGCTCCCTTCATCCTTTTACAGGCCCTCCAAGCAATGCAGGCATTATGTGCAATTCCCCTAGCGCCCTAGCTGGTCAATGCTGGAGGGGGGCTAGAATCTGAGTTTTCTGCTCTCTGTCCCTGGCTGCTACTGGTTTCTGAAAGCACCTCCATTCCACTTGGTTGCCTAGAGTATAGGACAAGGCAGTCACTTATTACTTACAGAAGTCACCTCCAAGGGCAAGAAAGGGAGCTAACTGTCAAGGGTGGGAGCTTGTTTGATTTACGTCATGTTACTTTGTGTCTTTAAACATCAGAGCTTGGGACAAGGGACTTGGGCACAGGTGACCTGGCACCTTAGTGACCGAAGAGCTGGGTTGTGAAAGTGGCTCTGAGGGTGACTATTCACAGAGGTGATTCTCAGGGTCCCTCCTGCCTTTGTGCATTACACTCAAAACTGGCACTTGTTTGGCTTGTGTCCTGGGACGCCTTACCTCCCCTCTTAATGCAGCAAAAGTAGAAAATGTAATCACTCTCTGATGGGCCTGAACCAAACTGCTAACAACAAACCCTGTTTTGCTTTCTCCCAGCATCAAGGAGGCATGAAGAATAAAGACTGACTTTGTGAGCTGGGCTGCAGAGCGTTGCGTATGACCTGTGAAATAAAAAATCCCTGCTCTGCGCCCAGAGACTTCCAATCCCACTGCATAGGCTGTTTTCCTTTTATATCTGCTGGAAGGAAACCAGAAAAATCCAACGAGCAAAAAATATCACAATAGTAAAGATTCAGCAGGAGACGAGGAGTGCTCTCCTGAGGCTTCATTCAACACATCTTTTCCCCCTCCCACCACCTTGATCGGGTTCATCAGTTCTGATGTTTATTTCACCCATTTGTTGAGCACCTTCTATGTCCACATAGAGAGTCAAAAGAGGAGTTTTAGAGTCATTCAGCTCCCACTAGCTCTGTGACCTTGAACAATAAAACCTCCTGAATCCTTAGTTTCTTCATCTGTTACATACCACTTCTTGAGACTGAGTCAAATTAATCACTCACTCATTCTTTCATTTGCCAAATATTTACCGAACACTTACTATGCGCCAGGCATTATTATTAAGCACTCTGCATGTATGCTTTATTTAATCATCATGACAACTCTGAGGTAGTCCCTTTTGTTCTCCTCATGTTACAGATGGGGAAACTGAGGAAAAGACAGGTGGAATTACCCATCTGGGGTCACACGTCCTGTAAGCGGTTGCGTTGAGAACAGAATTAGTTTTAGTCCTGAGCCTGCTCTCGTGAATGAAGCATAAAACTCAGTCCCTGATCTGGGGGATCTGAAGATGATCCCAGCCCAGTAGGGCAGACAGACAAGGAAATGATTAAGGGATATGTAGGCAAAGTTTCACAACAGACATGGCAGAGGGAGGGACGCTAAGCTGTCTTAGGGTTGGGGGGCAAGGAAAGCTTTATAGATCAAGGGATTGTGAGTTAAATCTTGAGGGACATATGGATATTTTCTGCATGAAGGAGGCGAGGGGAGGAGAGAGAAGGCATTCCAAGTAAAGGGTGACGGGCGTACAAAGGCAGAGAAAGATCAGGCATGGTGGGAAACTGTCAGGAGTACAGAAGGCTTGTAGTGCAGGATACGTAGAAGGAAAAGAAGAGAAACAAAGCTGGAAAGATAAGCAGGGGCTTTAATTCTCTCTGGTCACATACACAGACCGTGGCAGTCTCTGCCCTCCTCCACGAGGGTAACCATGGTGATGATAGTGGCGATGCTGATAATAGATTAGATTTGCACAACACCCAGCAGTTTATAAAACACAATCACCTACATTATAGTGTATCATTTGATCCTGTGAAGAAGGCAAGACAGGGAGTATTTTTATCCCCATATTACACAAAAATAGTTTAAGTTCCAATTGCTTACATGAATTTGTGCCAAATTTACTCCACCACTCCAAAAGCCATGGTCAAACAAAGGGTTTTTTGTTTTTGTTTTTGTTTCATTTGGACTCCAGGTGTTCACCGCTATCTCTCTTAACCAGTTAGGAAACAAACAAACAAAACAACTCATCGGATTCATTAAAGGCTCACCATTTCTGTGGTAGAGTTTGTGATCACCAAATACCCATGTGCTCCACTGTGTCCCCCAGCCTTGCCTGTAGTTGAGTTGAAGTCACATGACTAGTTGTGAACAGGGGCTGGGAGTGGAAGTAAGGTGTCACATCAGGCTAAAGTAGTTCATTGCTTTCTCCTAATTGTTTTTCCCCGACACATCAATCTTGGGAAGCATGTCTTAAGATGGAAGAGGGTGGCCAACTCAAGCTGGACCTCCAGAGTAAGAAACAAATCTTTATTGGATTAAGCTAACTGCAGTTTGGGGTCTTATCTTTACTCCAGCATCCCCCTATCTTATCCTGACTACTATGGTTTTCAAAATATTGGCATTTATGCCTTACCTTCTCTTAGTCTTTATCTTAAGTTGACAAATGCCTTCTGGAGAATAGTGAGAAATAAAAATATTCCAGGAAATGCTGTAGAAAACATGGTACTGCTAATCTTGTACTCCTGAAGAACAGCTGAGATCACTTCTATTTCTTGCTCAAAAGTCCTCAAAGACACTTCACTGCTTCAGCAGATAGCTTCTGAATTACTGAGCTTGGCACATAAGACATTTAGTGAATCTACCTTTTTTTGTTTTTTGTTTTTGTTTTTTTAAAGGGAGAGAGAGCGTGCATGTGAGCAGTGCGGAGGGGTAGAGGGAGAGGGAGAAAGAGAATCCCAAGCAGATTTCACACTCAGCACAGACCCCAATGTAGGGTTCAATCTCATGACCCAGAGACCATGATCTGAGCTGAAATCAAGAGTTCACGCTGAACCACTCAGGTGCCCCCATCTACCAGTTTTTATATTTTATTTTCCATCAGCATTTCCTCCCCAATGTACTTTTTTTTTCCTTTTGCCTCATTGGACCACTTAGGTTCCCTGGATATGTCCTTCAAGAATTATTTACAGAGAGTCTCCTCCTCTTCTACTGATTATAAATTCCTTGAGAGCAAAGCTTCAGCAATCATTTGGAAAAAGAAATTACTCCCAGGAAGAGCCTGGCACCCCCCCCCAAAATGTACATAGGAATGAATTCCATTGAAAAAAGGAACTATGAGACAACAAAAAGAAATAAAAGGCATCCAAATTGGCAAAGGAGTAGTCAAACTTTCACTCTTCACAGGTGACGGATACTCTATGTAGAAAACCCAAAAGACTCCACCAAAAAAAAAAAAAAAATCACTAGAACTGATACAGGAATTCAGCAAAGTCACAGGATATAAAATCAATGCATAGAAAAGTCAATTGCATTTCTATACACTAGTAATGAAGCAGAAGAAAGAGAAATCAAGGAATCAATTCCATTTACAATTGCACTTAAAGCCATGAGATACCTAGGAATAAACCTAACTACAGTGGTAAAGGATCTGTACTCTGAAAACTATAGAAGACTTATGAAATTGAGAAAGACACAAAGAAATGGAAAAACATTCCATGCTAATGGATTGGAAGAACAATTTTGTTAAAATGTCTATACTACCTGAAGCAATCTACACATTCAGTGCAATCTCTATCAAAAATACCATTAACAATCTTCACAGAACTGGAACAAACAATCCTAAAATGTGTATGGAACCAGAAAGGACCCTGAATAGGCAAAATAATGTTGGAAAAGAAAACCAAAGCTGGAGGCATCACAATTCCAGACTTCAAGCTGTATTACAAAGCTGTAATCATCAAGACAGTATGGTACTGGCACAAGAGCAGACCCATAGATCAATGGACCAAGCCCAGAAATGGACCCTCAACTCTATGGTCAACTAGTCTTTGACAAAACAGTAAAGAATCTCCAATGGAAAAAAGACATTCTCTTCAACAAATGTTATTGGGAAAACTGTACAGCTACATGTAGAAGAATGAAACTGGACCACTTTCTTACACCACACACAAAGATAAACTTGAAATGGATGAACGATCTAAATATGAGACAGGAATTCATCAAAATCCTAGGTAGAACACAGGCCACATCTTTGACCTCGGCCACAACAACTTCTTGCTAAACACATCCAAAGGCAAGGGAAACAAAGCAAAAATGAACTGTTGGGACTTCAACAGCATAAAAAGCTTTTGCAAAGCAAAGGAAACAGTCAACAAAACTAACAGGCAACCTATGGAATGGGAGAAGATATTTGCAAGTGTTTTATCAGATAAAGAGCTAGTATCTAAAATCTATAACTTATCAAACAACACTCAAAAAACAAAAAAACCAGTCAAGAAATGAGCAGTAAGCATGAACAGACATTTTTCCATGAAGAAACGCTCATGAAAAAATGTTCAACATCACTCAGCATCAGGGAAATACAAATCAAAACCGCAATGAGATACAACCACATACCAGTCAGAATGGCTAAAACGAACAACTCAGGAAACAACAGATGTTGGCAAGGATGTGAGAAAGGGGCACCCCATTTCACTGTTGGTGGGAATGCAAATAGGGACAGCCACTCTGGAAAATGGTACGGCAGTTCCTCAAAAAGTTAAATATAGAGCTACCTTATGACCCAGCAATTGCAGTACTAGACATTTGTCCAAAGAATTCAAACATAGTGATTTGAAGGGGCACCTGACACCAATGTTTATAGGAACAATGTTCACAATAGCCCAAATATGGAAAGAGCCTAGATGTCCATTGACAGATGAATGGATAAAGAAGACGTGGTATATACACACACACACACACACAAACACACAGGAACATTACTAAACCATGGAAAAGAATAAAACCTTGTCATTTGGAACAATGTGGATGGAACTAGAGGGTATTAGGCTAAGTGAAATAAGTCAGTCAGAGAAAGACAAATACCATATGAGTTCACTAATATGTGGAATTTAAGAAACAAAACAGATGAACATAGAGGAAGGAAAGGAAAAGTAAAATAAGATGAAAACAGAGAGGGAGGCAAACCATAAAAGACTCTTAGCTATAGGAAACAAACAAGGTTGCTGGAGGGGAGGTGGGTAGGGGATGGGGTAACTGGGTGATGGGCATTAAAGAGGGCACTTGAAATGAGCACTGGGTGTTGTATACAACTGAAGAATCACTAAATTGTACCTTTGAAACAGAGGTAGACCCTGAATAGCCAAATATGTTAACTAAATTGAATTTAGAGAAAGAAAGGAACTATAAGAAAGGACCATTTTGCTTGGGACACTTATAGATACCCAAGGCAGTTTAGTGATTTTGGTAATGATATCATTTAATGTCAGGTGATCCTCTGGCTAGGTTTCTCAATCTTGGACAACTTATATATCTTTATCTCAAATTAAGAAAATAAAAAAGTGTACAGAGAAGTAGCTTATCTTTGCTCAACAAGAATTCTGTGCTTTACCTGAGAGGTTGGGGAAGTTACAGAACAAAAAATAGTGACATCTACCAAATCTGTAGCATAAAGATTAAAATAATGACAATCTGTTAAACATTAAAATTGTGCTCATTGCACAACAGAACCTGAGTATTTACATAGTTACGTGTGGGGTGAAGAGCTAGTGAAGTCCAAGTACCACCATGGTTGGGTTTTCTAAATCTTTTCTTTCTCTTCTATGAGAAACATGATGGATGACAGTCAAGTGTGTGTCACACTGCCTGGGGTGTCCTAAGTAAGGGCTGGACAGTAGGCCAGAAAATCTGTCATATTTACAACCCCTAGCACATCAGCTATCACTTCATCCCACAGTTACATAAGAAAACTTATCAGAATCCAATGAAAGAAGAATACTACAAGAATGACCTTAAATCTCTCTTGACCTAGGATATAAAAAATAAATAACACCCAAAATTTGGTAATTTGGCTACCACATGGGGCACTACTCACGATGGATTGTGATGCATCGGAGCTGGGAACTGTTATTCTAGAGAATGTGTGAGGACCCTCTATTTAAAACTTGTGGGTTTTTTTCTTCCTAAAGGAATGAAGATTCACCTAATTAGGTTTTCTATGGGTGTTTCCTTTCCAAACTGAATTAGACCTCAGTCTTTTCTACTTCCTGGAGTACTTTCTGTCAAGAACCGTAGCAGTCTGTTCTGTTTCTCAAGTGCCGAACTCACTGACGTGCACCTAACAGCAAATCTGTAAACATCCCTCATCTGTGATGTTATCAGGAGAGGGCAAGAGAACACAAGGAAGGTCAGTGTCCTAGAAGGCAACATTATTTACTCATTCACTAAGCAAATAATGACAGACACCCCCCTCCCCCAATGTGTCAGGCAGAGGTAGAGGCCCTTGGTATACACCACTGAGCAAGACAGACAGAGAAGGCATCTGCCCAGACAAAGCTCATAATCTCAAGGTGGGGGGGAGGGGAGATAGAAAAGTTAGGAAATAAACAAGACATTTTGAATGTGGATAAATGCCATGAATCTAATAAAACAGAGTTATGTCATAGGAAACAGGTAGAGAAGGGGATAGCAAGGTTGGTGAAGGTCTTTCTGAGACGACATTTGAGAAGGGCCCCGCCATGTCATAATCTGGGAGAAGAGTTTTCCAAGTAGGTTAGAGAGATTGCAGTAGCCTGGGAAAGTGGGGAGGAGACAGAGGCCAGGTGACGGTAATCCTTATAAGCCATATAAACATATTTGGATCTTTCTGTAAGTACAAAGGGAAGCCATTCGAGGGTTATTTTTTGTTTTTTTCTTTTGTTTTGTTTTTTGGACATTATTGTCAAGGGGATAAATCTCTATTCTAGATTCTATTCATTCCTATTCATTGGTCCACTGTTCTGACTGTACCTTAGGCAATTTTTGAGAAAGATTTTTTTCTTCTTTTTCTCTCTCAATCATTCCCTCTCTTTTTATTTCCCAATATCGACTTAACACCCAGTCTATACCAGATATTGTGCTCAACTTTGGAGACACAGCAAACAGTGCACAAAAACTAAATTCCTTCTTTCAAGGGTCTTATAATCTAGTAGAGAGATAAACAATTAAAACATCCATACAATGGGTTAGGGAATGTTATGCTTTATGAAGGAAAAATTCAGGATCACACGGGAAGATAGTGCCATGAATATGTGTAGGTGCATGCTGGCTGTTTTTGACTGCAAATCATGGAGGACTTGTTTGATGGGGTAATTGGAGAAGAGACTGGAAAGGAAAGACTCTTATGAACACCTAGGGGAAAAAACATTCAAGGAAGTGGGGACTGCAAGTTCAAAAGCAAAGCAGGCACAGCTGAGGAAGAGTGGATGGCTGGAGGAATGGAGGAGGAGAGTGTCAGGGAAAGCTTCTGGGGGCAGCTGGAGTCCAGACCATGTAGGTCTTTATGGGCTCAGGTAAGCACTTTGACCCTCGGATTGGAAAACTTTGGACAATTTTGAGCAGAGGTACTGCAACATTATTCAATTTAAGCTTAAAATGGTAAAATCTGGCTGCTGGGTGGAAAACAGCTTGAGTAGAAATAGGGAGAATAGTTGGATTGGTTTGGCCATGGAAGATGTGTAGAGCCATCCAACTCAACACATAGTCTGAAGATGAACCAGCAAGGATTCCTTACTAGGATGGCGCCTGGGGAATAAAGAGGGGAGTTGAGGAAATGCCCAGTATTGGACAAGGGTATATAGAAAAGGCAAGTTAGGGAAAGGGTGGGGGAATCAGGTTGATTAGGAACAAGGGGAATTTGACACATCTGTTAGGCCTCCAAGGGAAGATGCTGAGTCACCAGTTGGATCTACGGGGCTGGACTTTAAAAGGAAGTGAAGCAGGAAATATAAATTAAGGAATTGTCACCTTAGGAAGTACACTGAAAGGCACTGAAAGGCTGGATAAGTTCTCCTAGGAATGGAGGTAAAAAAGAGCCAAGAAGAAATCTGTGCATTGAGTCTTGGGGCAAGGGAACTGAAACCAGGTAGCCAGTGTGGAAGGAGGAAAACCAAGAGAATATAAATCAAGAGACAAAAGGTTTGGAGAAGCAATGTGAACTATANGAGAAGCAACGTGAACTATATCAATGGAAAGGATAACTGGATTTTCTTTCTTTCTTTCTTTCTTTCTTTCTTTCTTTCTTTCTTTCTTTCTTTCTTTCTTTCTTTCTTTCTTTCTTTCTGCCTTCCTCCTTTCCATCCATCCTTCCTTCCTACCTTTCTTCTTCCTTCCCTCCTTCCTTCCTTCCTTCCTTCCTTCCTTCTTTCCTCCCACCTTCCCTCCCTCTCTCCTCCTGTTAGTCTGAGATCCCATAGGCTAGATATTGTCTTGTCCTCATCACAGAACTGTGGACTATAGTNGCCTTCCTCCTTTCCATCCTTCCATCCTTCCTTCCTTCCTTCCTTCCTACCTTCCTTCCTACCTTCCTTCCTTCCTTCCTTCCTCTTTCCTCCCACCTTCCCTCCCTCTCTCCTCCTGTTAGTCTGAGATCCCATAGGCTAGATATTGTCTTGTCCTCATCACAGAACTGTGGACTATAGTTTTCCTCCTGATCCTCCCCCCTGCCCAGTGCGTGCAAAGACATAGCAGATAAAGATATCTGAGTACAAAAGAGATAAAATTATATCTAAATACAAAATGCATCCCTTGCACTCTGTTATTACATTAAAAGCACTGCTGGTACTTTCCTTCTAACTTTTACCCATGGAGAATTGAAAAGGCATTCCAAGTGAACGTTCAGAATCATCAAAATGTGTACACGATCAGCATAAATGTCTCATTCTGGATGAATCCACTTCAATTATATATTTAATTCAGCTGAGAGGTCCCCAAAGAAGGGTTATTCTGTATTCACCAGCAAAAGTATTTCCGATACCCTCATGGGGACAATGATTTGCCAAAAATTCATGCAACCTTTTTTATATTAATGCAGAAAAACTTGAAGGTTATTAAGTCCATGCTTCTGACAGCCCCTGCAGTTACAAATAAAGCAGCTAATGAGAACAAAAACTGCCCCTACCACTGTATTCCCAAGTCCCCAGCCATCTTTACGCAAGAATGCTGTGACAAATGATACTTTTCACCTTTCTACCGTGCCCCTTCTCCGATTATAGATTTAGATGGATAACATGACCACAAGAGTTAGGCCCCGAAGCAGATGATTGCCTGTGGCACCCGCCGTATGCAATTCGGGTGAAATTTCCAAGAGCCAAATGAAATAATTGCAACAGGGTAAGTCTAACTCTGCGAGTGAATTTATAAAAATTAAAAGGTCTGAGAGGTAATGCTCATGGACCCATTTGTCACATTTTTGCTCATTAAGATTTAATTGAAATGAACTCCGGTAACTGTAAGAAAAGTTACATTCTTATTTTAGACTAGCAGATAAAAGAAGGTAATTTTTTAAGCCTCCAAACTTAGGATCAGCTCCATGCACTGCTACTGCACAATCGACGCTTGTGCAATCATCCTAGAGAAATTTCATATATAAGAAATATCACTTAATGCTATCAAAAATGGAGCCGAGTTTTGACATCTCAGGAGCCCGGGTATCTATGTCTGAAGGCACAATTAAAACAGTTTCCGAACAAACTCTAAAATGCGAATTGGCCCCCTACCACGTAAAACCAATTTAGAGGAAATGGAAAGTCAAAATATTGTCATCTAAAATAATTACCTTATATAGACAGAGTCATTCATTTATCTGCACTTCAATATATTTTACGAGAGAGTATTAACGTAAAGCACACTCTTATGTATGCATAAGAGACGGAGTGTAAGAACAGGAGAGTGTCCTCACTGGGGTTTTTCTAAGGCTGCCAATGTGGATAATGCCAGTTAACAGCTTGCAAATGGTGTGACGGCACCGGCTACCAGAAACTCCTGCTCCAGGCTCTTCCCTCTCCCATCAGCACTGCCAAGCTAAGTAAAATAAAACAAAACCCAAACCAACCAACAAAACTGTTCTTGCCAAAAGCCTCCTCTCTGCTAACCCCCTGTGTATGTTCCGCACTTCTTGGGGTACATGACCTTGTTGCTCAGGTCATGCTTTTTATATATAATACACTCTCCTTGGGTTTCTAGGGCTCTGTCCTGATGACTGCCTCTACGTCAGAGGGCTTCTCTCTGGTCTCCTGTCAGCATTCTCCATTTGTCCCTCCCCCCAGGACTGATCCTCCCCCACTATTCTGCTCAAGGTCTGTTTGCCTCCTTGTTCAAGACCTCCTTGGAACCAGCTCATCCACGGTAGTGAGTTCAGTAATGTCCATCAAGGAAATCTATCTAAGCATATGCAAACCATTTGAAAATAGAACCTTTGCAGATGAAATGAAGGACCCTGAGATGATATCACACTGGGTTTAGAACAGATCTTAAATCTAATGACAAACGTTCTTGTGAGGAAAGAAGGGGAACAGAGAACGGGGAAGGTGGCCATATAAAGATGGAGGCACAGGATGGAGAAATGCAGCCACAGACAAAGGAACACCTGGGACCACTAGAAGCTGGAAGAGACGGTAAGGACTATTCCTCAGAAACCTGAGAGGGAACATGGCCCTCCTGGATCTTTGATTACATACTTTTGCCTTCTACAGCACAGAGAGAATAAATTTCAGTTGGTTTATGCCTTCAAATGTGTCATCATTTTTTGAAGCTCTAGCCCCAAACTCTCACCTCAGTTTTTGACCCTCTGAGCTCCTTGGCACCCCTCTGTAAGAATGTCTTAAAAACACCTCCTTCTCAAGATACACCTTCAGCCTAAAGGCCCTGCCTGCTCCTTGATTCTGCTGCTGCAGCTAGACACTCAAGACTTACATCATTATTCAAGAACCATCTACACAACCAGACTGCACCCCAAAGACAGGCAGGAGCGAGATGCAGGTGCGAAGCGCATGGACTCTGGTGCCTGAGTTGGCCTTGAATCCTTAATCAGGAAACACTTGCTACTGGGGCAAGTTGTTTTCTTACTTGTCTCCTCACCCATAACACAGAATAATAGTAGTACTTAGTCGGATGAGCATTATGAGAATTGAAATAATTGCTATTTGTAAGATGCTTAGAATACTGCCCAGCCCACAGGAGGAACTATTTGTTTATTTTTAAAGAGGTAAACATTTTACAAACATCTGGAACTTTCTTGGTTCCTGACCCAAACTCAAGGTCAGCAAGTCCTCATCCTCATCCAGGGAAGAAGGCACAGGCACTGAGCACATGGCTCTGAAGAGTAACTCTGTGCCCATCTGTTTTGGGTGCCAGAATCCTGATTCCCTAATTTACCATACGAATCTGATATAGCCCCCTTTCCTCCAGGGGGCTTCAAAGCTTCTAACTCCCAATCCATCTCCCTCCCCTGAAATGATCTTCCTTTTCCCTCTCTATTCTTTCCTGTCCCCCCACTTTTGTCCCTGAGTTGGACTCAGCTTAGATGGAGCCTCTTCTGGACACTGTCCACTGACCCCTGACCCTGTGGGCTGAAGTGGAATGATCCATTTATTCATCTATCTCTTTTATTTGACTGTCAGCTCTTCGAAAGCAGGAACTGAGTTTTATTCCTATCTGTACCTCCAACACTTGGAACACTGCCTGTATATAGTGGAGACGCAGGCAATCTTTGTGAGGTGAATAATCATTTGTTTAGCAGCTTCTGCATCTCTTTGGGTGGTGAATGTCAGGGTAGGCCTGAAAAAGGGATCCCAGCTACCAAATTATAGCCCTAAAATCCTCTACTTTAACAATTAGCTGAAAGCCTTTGGGGGGAAATGTAATAGTTACTCACTATTTAGATTCCTACAAAGCACAACACCCTATAGTCTCCTGACTGATTATATGCAAAGTGCACTTCACAAAGGGCACAGAAAACTGCCAGTAGCAGAGACGTGATACTGTGGAGATTAATGGCAAGGAATAGGATTTCTAGAGGATTAAGGGCATAGAGCAAGACCCCAGAAACTTGTGCCTGGAAGCAAATGAAGGAAATAGAAGCTTGACATCCTATGTGAGTAGGAGGTATTGTAGTATCAAGACCTTTATGGGTCTTGAAACCAATTTTATTCAGCTGTGACCTAGAACTGATGCCGAAATTTGATACCCACCATTCTCCTATTCAGAGCTTTTTCTAGATATCATGGAGCCAATCAGAAAACAACTTCTAAGAGTATCTTGCAATCTGAGTGTCTTTTCAAAGTTTTTTTCTAGTTTCATCTAGTTGCCCAGGCTACAGCCTTTAGGGGAGCTTAGTGCTCTCATTTTGATGAAGAATTGATGGTAGAGGCAAAGCAAGGGTTTCCCAGAGGAGAGAACTTATATCAGGTGTCTATTCTTAACAAGGAGGCCTCCACTCCTTTCAGCAGGACTGAGGAAGGAGTAGGAAACCAAGAAGGGTTACCCCTTTTTTTCAAGTCCACATGCTGTTTATCAGGGAACACTGTTGGCTTCACACCAGATCCAGAGGGCCATTGCTACGGCCATAACTCAGCTCCAAATCCTGCCCGCTATATCTTCAATCTGAATTTCTGCAACAACCTCCTGACCAGGCTCCCTATTTCCACCCTTGTCCAGCTCTCATCTTTTCTTGCCCAGCTGTTGTCTTCCTGCTGAAACTAAGTCAGACCATGGCACTCCTATGCTGACATCCCACAGCGTTACCCAGAGTCAAACCCCAGTTGTATCTGCAGCCTGCAGGACCTTCTATGACCTGCCTCTGGAAAGGATTTAAGAAGCCACTTTCTTTTGGCCTCAATGCCATTAAGCTCAGATCTGAAGGAGGAATATGGCAGAAACATATTCTTGCTGACACAGCAGTTCTCCCTATGACAATCACGAAGTATTTTGCTGACAGGCAGCAAAAAATTAATGACTCTGACAGAGGGGTTGAAGCCAACTGAAAATTCAAATGATGTGTGTGAGTCAAATCAGATATCTGGGTGCACTATATTGTGTGAGGCATGCTTTTTTGCCCTTTTCAGAGCTAACCCAATCTGTGCCCACCAGACTTTGGTACCAATGGAGACTCTGGAATTTCTTAACCAATGTTCTGTCGTTGGGCACGCACTGGCATTAGAGACTAAGATCCAGGTTCAATTCCTTCCTTTACCATTTATTCACCCACATATGTTGTGTAAACCCCCTAAGCCTCACTGTCCTCACCTGTAAGATGAGATAATAATACTTACTCTAGAGGATTATATACATTCAACCCTATTTATCTTGAATCCTGCTGAGATGCCATTTTCTACAGGAAGCCTCCTTAGGCTTGTAATAGAATCAATCTCCCCCTTCTGCAATTTCCTTTTCTTTTTCTTTTTTTTTTTTAAGATTTTTTTTATGTATTTATTTGACACAGAGGAGAGGGTTTACAAGGAGGCAGAGAGGAAGGCAGAGAGAGAGAGGGGGAAGCAGGCTCCCTGCTGAGCAGAGNTTAAGATTTTTTTAATGTATTTATTTGACACAGAGGAGAGAGTTTACAAGGAGGCAGAGAGGCAGGCAGAGAGAGAGAGGGGGAAGCAGGCTCCCTGCTGAGCAGAGAGCCCGATGCGGGCCTCGATCCCAGGACCCTGAGATCATGACCTGAGCCGAAAGCAGAGGCTTTAACCCACTGAGCCACCCAGGCGCCCTGCAATTTCCTTTTCTACTCATAAGAAATTATCCAAGTGTTTATCCTTCCTTTGTATTTGTTTTGCACGTCTGCCCTGTCCTCAAGATCATGAGTTCCTGGGTAGCAAGGAGATGTCTTTTTATTCTCAAACTGGTAATGTTTGTTGAATGAATGAGTGAATGAGCTCTCAGGTCTAATTGAAGGTATATTTCTTGAATGAAAGTTAGTCATGATTTTTGTATTTCCAAGAGATTATTTCCTTTATACTGGTAAATTATATCAGTGTCCTGGAAGAAAAGGAACTGTTGTATACGGAGAAGGGAAACAATGAGAAACCATTTTATATGAGTAAGATTGGTGAAAATCCCAATGTCAACTCTTGACAGGATGGGAGTGATGGAACCTCCCACACACTCTTGGTGGAAGGGTAAATTGGTACAACCCATTTGGAAAACAAAGCTTCAGATGCTCATGTCATTTTCCCAACAATTCTACTCCTGGAGATACGCTCTTGAGCAATTGTGCACACATAAACAAGAATATTTATACAAGCTCTTCATGGTGGCACAGTTTGTAAAAGCAATAAAACTAGAAACTACAAAAGCTCATCCATAGCAAAACAGACATAAATTGTGGCATATTCCTACCACACAACTCCTTACAGTAGTTAAAAATCAATAAATGAGAACTATGCTGATTTGCATAAATAAATCTCAAAATTATACTGCTGAGAAAAAAGTTGCAAAAAGATGTACACTATACTTTACACCATTTATATTCAGTTTAAAAACAGAAAATAAAGCCATACATCTTTCCTGGTTACATAGATATACGATAATGTACCAAATCATGCAAGAAATGGTAACCACCAAATTTTGGATGATGGGGGTTGGGAAAAGTGAAATGGGGTTTAGGAAGAATCTTTTAACACAATTGTAATGTAATTATTTCACAAATAAAAAGACTCAGAGAAAAGATGCCAGAAGGGTATTTCTTCTTCTTCTTCTTTTTTTTTTATAGAGGGAGAGAGGAGGGAGGGGCAGATGGAGAGGGAGAAAGAATGTTGGGCAGTCTCCACGTCCAGCATGGAGCCTAAAGCAGGGCTCAGTCTCATGACCCTAAGATCATGATCTAAGCCAAAATCAAGAGTCAGATGCTTAACTAACTGAGCCACTGGGAACCCCCCAAAAGGCTACAATTTTTAAAAACTTGCATGATGGACCCATGATCATTCATGATATTCATTTAAAAATATTTCATAAACATTTTTTCAGAAAAATTTTTAAAAGAGTTAAACAAAAATCTAATCTCAACTATGGAAATGGTTATGTCCACTAATTATTTTCAAGGCACCTGCAAGACAGCCTTCATACATTTATTTAGGTTATAAACTCCACTGAACAAGTCTTAAAAGGGTCCAGCTCCATGAAAAAGTCTTCTGTATATATTTGTTCTTTCCTTTCCACTATTTATTTTTTTCCTTCTATTTTTGTATTGGAAATATTTTGAAGAGCATAATACATTTGAATTTCTTGAAGAAATTGCAAAATACATGGTTTTAAATACCCAATTCATTCTTTAACAGAGTCATTTTCTGTTCCTCACTGCTTTATAAGTCTTATGTATACAATACATTTGTTCATTAATTCATTCATTTACCCATCCAACAGGTATTTGCTGAAGCAAAACTATTAATACCATCTTCCAGGTCATGGGGGTAGATTGCTGAAAAAGAGATCTTCCATTTGATTCAGGCTTTGTCCTTACTAGCTTGTATTATAGTTCTTATATNCATTCTTTAACAGAGTCATTTTCTGTTCCTCGCTGCTTTATAAGTCTTATGTATACAATACATTTGTTCATTAATTCATTCATTTACCCATCCAACAGGTATTTGCTGAAGCAAAACTATTAATACCATCTTCCAGGTCATGGGGGTAGATTGCTGAAAAAGAGATCTTCCATTTGATTCAGGCTTTGTCCTTACTAGCTTGTATTATAGTTCTTATATCTGTTTTAGTTCCTTGAAGGCAACAATGGAGAACTTCTCACTGTTGTGCCCGATACAGAGTGGATGCTCAGTAAACATAAATACTAACTGAACATATTAACTGATGGTGCTGAACTATGAGTGTGTTCAAAGCATTAAAAAAATCCCAGTCTTTATTAGTCAAATGCCTTTGAAGTTTGTCTTATTGGGAATTTTCCCATCTCTCAACAGTCCTCAATTATAGTTTTATTAATAAAAGTGTCTTTTTCCTTAAAAAATACCTAACCAATTAAAAATAACCAAGCCTTTTCTCTTTCTCAGCATTCAACAATTTCAACCATTTAGGATTCTGCCCTCTTTCCTCTTTGCTACTGGGCATATTTGTAAAACAAAAGATATCCATAGGACTGAAAACAGCTTCAGAGATAGTTCTGAAACAATGTTTATGGTTCNGGTCCTCAATTATTAATTAATTAATTTATTAATAAAAGTGTCTTTTTCCTTAAAAAATACCTAACCAATTAAAAATAACCAAGCCTTTTCTCTTTCTCAGCATTCAACAATTTCAACCATTTAGGATTCTGCCCTCTTTCCTCTTTGCTACTGGGCATATTTGTAAAACAAAAGATATCCATAGGACTGAAAACAGCTTCAGAGATAGTTCTGAAACAATGTTTATGGTTCTTCCCTCTTTGCCCCATCCCCGCTCACCCCAATATCACAATTTCCCCCATTCCTGAGATGACAGTTCCTGAAACACAATGTTCCCGGTAGCTAATTGCTTCAATACCCAAACCAAGCAAAGACAGAGGCCAATCACTCTCAATGATCTCTGTATCACAGCTCAACAAACATTTGTTCAAACATCTTATTTTGATACTGTCTGCACTTGGATGGCTGAAAACAAGCAAACTGAAGGGTACAAAAAGTAAACAGTTACAAAGATGGCATCTCTATAGGCAGGCGATATCCCTCTGGCTGAGAAGGGACTTCTCTAACTTAGCAGCATCGGCTATAAGACAGACTCAGCCAGGTAGAGTCCAGGAGGTGGAGGGAACCAACTCTACCCAGGACAGTCTCCTTTGTTGGCCTGAAATGGGGTCAACCCCCAGAATATCAATCACTCTCACATATTTAACATAAACAAACACCACTCCAAATCCCATGCATTCTGGAGAATCATGTCAAAGCAGCAAATAACCCTTTCAGGCATTAGGTAAGCAAAAAGGGACTTTTCTCTGGCAGATTTAACAGGTAAACTGAAATCAGAGTATTTTTATGCTTGCCATTTTACAGGTGAGAAAACTGAGGCACAGAAAAGTATTTCTATTTCTGGATCTTGATTGGGATCCAGACTGCATGGCCTGCAGAGGTCCAGATGAAGCCGATACTCCTGAAACGGAGAGCCTAAGCAAGGTCTTCTTCCCATTGATTGCCTTAGGCTTAAATTCTTTTTTGAAAAGTGCCCTGCTTTGCCCTAGCCTCAGCTGCACTTCACAGTAAAGAACCGGCATTTATAAAGGACATGGGCTATGTCACGTTTCTATTCTAGGCCCTTTGTGTGAATTAGCTCATTTAGTTTTCATGACAAACAACGTCCTGCTACTATCCCATTTTATACCTGAGCAAACTGAGTTCTGAGAGATTAAGTGATTCACTTACGGTCACCCCACTAGTAAATAGGCTGAGCAGGGCCTTTTTTTTTTTTAAGCTTTTATTTATTTGAGAGAGAGAGAGATGGGGAGGGGCAGAGGGAGAGAGAAAGAGAGATGAGGAGGAGCAGAGGGAGAGAGAGAGAGAGAGAGAGAGAGAGAATCTCAAGCAGACTCCTCACTGAATGCAGAGCCTGACATGGGGCTTGATGTCAAGACCCTGACATCCTAACCTGAGCTGAAATCAAGAGTCTGACTCAAATGACTTAGCCACCAAGGCACTCCTGAGTAGGGATTCTTAACCACACCCTAAGGCATTTAACCACTGCTGTCTGGATTATGACACCACCATCAGAAGTGGGAGTAACAGCGGGGAGCCTGCTTCCTCCTCTCCCTGTCTCTCTGCCTGCCTCTCTGCCTACTTGTAATTTCTCTCTCTGTGTCAAATAAATAAATAAAATCTTAAAAAAAAAAAGTGGGAGTAAGTCCCCTGTGTTTCTCCCTCTCCCAACAACCCCAATTAAACAATGAATATCATAGTGGTAATTCAGTGACCTGAATGTCTTTGAAACCCACCCTGTCCTTCCTTTTCCCATTGGATGACTCCTTCAAGATCTCACTCTTCTTTATTATGGAACCCTCCCAACTCCTTCCTAGCTTCTAATCTCTGACTAGCAGCTGAGGAATCTCTCTCTCTAAACCAGTAAGTCTCAAGCTTGGTTACACATTGGAATCATTTGGGAAGCTGTACAATGTCTGGGTGCACCCACAGAGGTTCTGATTCAGCTGGTCTGGGATATATCTGAGCATCAGGAGTTTAAACAGCCCCCCACTCTGCCAGCAAGTGATTATGATATTCAGTGGAGCTAAAAATACTGATCCAAACTCACAAATATGAGTTTTTAAATGGTCCTTCACCTATTAAAAGACCTCAGTGACTACGGGATGGTCCAAATTCCTTAGCATGCCAGGTGATACTGTTTTGTTAATGCTCCAAGCTGAATTTCTATTTTTTTTAAAGATTTATTTATTTATTTTGGCTGGGGCAGAGGGAGAGGTGAGGAGAGAGGGAATTTCAAGCAGACTCCCCATTGAGCATGGATCTGGGGTGTGGCTTGATCTCATGACCCGAGATCATGACCTGAGCTGAAGTCAAGAGTTGGATGCTTAACTGACTGAGTCACCCAGGTGCCCCCCACCCCAGCCCAGGCTGAATTTCTAAATGCACCTTTTAAGACTTTTGAACCCAACCCCTCTGCATATGTGCATGTGTACATATGCGTAAACACACATCCACAAACTCACATACACACACTATGCACATTTTAACCACACATGCCTTCTGGACACACCATGCTCTTTTATGTTTCCAGGTGTCCCAGTCTGTTTGGGCTGCTGTAACAAGCCAGGTGGCTTATAAACAACAGAAATTTATTTCTCACAGTTCTTGAGGCTAGAAGTTCAAGGTCAGGGTGCCAGTGTGCTCTGCTGAGGGCCCTCTTCAGGACTGCAGACTGCTGACTTGCTTTGTCCTCACATGGCAGAAGGGGTGAGAGATCTTTCTGGAATGTCTTTCATAAGAGCACTAATCCCATTCCTAAGGGCTCCAGCCTCATGATTTAAACACTTCCCAAGGCCCCACCTTTGAAAGTTAGGATTTTAACATATAAATTTGGGAGGACACAGACATTCAGATCATAGCTCCAGGCCTTTGCATATTCTGTTCTGTTGCCTGGAATAGCTATTCTCTCCTTTCTTGACTGCCAAGCTCCTATTCATTTTCAAAAACCTACTTTTATTTCCCTCTACCAGGAAGCTTTCTCTGATCTCCAACAGAGTGGTTCTCCCTTCTGAGCTCACAGAACAGTTAATACGTGGCTTTACTACAATACTCCTGATGCATAAGCAATTGCCTAGGTTATTGTCCTTTCTTTTTTATTGTCAGGTTGTTCTGATCATGACTTACAGGCTCTGTATTGTCTGCCACCAACCACTCCCAGCACCCCCCAATCTAATCTCACATCACTTTCCAACTCACTCCACTCCCAGCCATTGTCCCTTTTCCCCTTCCTGCCAGGGAGTCTTTGCCAGGATTGACCTCCGACTCCACAATGCCCCTCTCCTGCTCCCTCCTGTTCAAACCAACTTGTTCTTAACTCAGTCCAAGCATCACCCCCTCAGGGAAGCCTTCCAAGATCTCTCCTTGACCAGAGGTGAGTTTCCTTTGAGATATCCACTCAGAAAATCATGTTCCAAGGTGGAACTTGCTTAGAAATTACACACACATTTGTCTGTGATTATTTGGCAGATGCCTCTTCACTCGATCATAACCATATGAGAGCAGGAATGTAACTGTTCTTGCTCATCTTTATATTTTCAGGACCTAGCAGCATGCCTGGCACCTAGTAGGCATTCTATAAACATCTGTTACAGGAGAGAATAAAGGCCGGGCACATAGTAAGTGCTCAGTATCTTTTTGTCATTGCAAAGCTTGGCGAGAGCAAGCAACACATCTTCACTTTTGTGATTCTCAGGTCTTAGAATATAGGGGCACTCCATAAGAGATTATTTTGTGTATTATCAAACCTAACGACTATTACTTCCACTTCATCTAATAATAAGCATTTAAGTGTATTAAAAGTGGTTTTTTCCATCATAAAACCATGGACAATAAAATCTGTGTGTTTGCATAGTCATTGCCACAGCTAGATATTGCCTAAAGCCACTGGGAAATTAGTAAGGAGATAATGGTTTTCACAGGGGTGAAAGACCTCTAATGAGAGAAAACCTAAGTGAACGTATGTAGTTAAAAGTTAAATCAACATGTAAAATAATTACAGAAAACATGGTTATAACTACCTTTATTTAAATGAGACAGTCTCTTTACCAACTTATAGTTGAATTTAATAAAGTCAGTCTACCAAACAGTTTTTTAGAAAACAGAAATACCATAGGGGGAGCCTGGGTGGCTCAGTGGGTTAAGCCTCTGCCTTCGGCTCAGGTCATGATCTCGGGGTCCTGGGATTGAGGCCTGCATCGGGCTCTCTGCTCAGCTGGGAGCCTGCTTCCCCCTCCCCCGCCTGCCTCTCTGCCTACTTGTGATCTCTCTCTCTGTCAAATAAATAAATAAAATCTTAAAAAAATAACATAAGGACATTACTTAGACTCATAGTTGGGGGAAGGCAGATTCCAGAGTTTTCTGGAAAGCTCTATGTCCAGAAAACCCAACTTAACCTTTGTTAAATAAATTTTTAAAAAGTAATTCCATGTGTTAATATTATCACATCCAGAGATTATTCCAGAGAGTCACATTAAAACTATGGAACACTCCCTTCCATAAATAATTTGTGGGATTTTCATAAGTGGGCAAATCTCCCTCAGGATTCCAGGCATTGGCTTCTACATGTGCATCTGAATGGTAGAACTTCTTTGTATTAAAAACCTATATGTCATGTTCAAGAGGCTCTTTGGGTACAAAAGAACCAAATTACAAGGTACCGTGTTACTAAAAAACACTTAAAACATCCACTCAGAGAGTCTAAAACAGCATAACAAAAAGACTAGAAGGCAGTCACATCACTTTAGCTCTAACCCCAAACACCAAATGTCTCCTTAAGGAGAAAAACCCAGAGTTCCCAAAGCCCCCGAGTCAGAGCCGCTCTTTTGGAGGATCTCCAGATTGTGCCTCTTAGAATCCCCAGAAGCCCTGACAAGGAATCTCAGTGGGTAGCAAAATAGACCAATTTCCCAACTGATGGGATGGTTCAAAAATAGCATTTTTGTAATGCTATGGCTGGGCCGAAGGCTCTCTTCTTCCTCTTTCTCCTTTCTTCCTGGTCTTTGTCCTTCATAATGATCCTCAAGGTTTTAATTACCAGATATTCATAAGACTCACATCTTATACCCAACAACTTTTTTTTGACAATTCTAAATGTCTCAAATACCTTCAAAGACAACATATCAAAACACACACACACACACACACACACACACACACACACACAGAAACCAACTCAGTGTCTCCCTACAGTCAATCACCCTGTGGCCACCTTACAGAAAATCTTCATCCTATCTCTGCTCAGTGAAGGGAACCAGCATACAGCCTGTTCGATAAGCTAAAAATGAGGAGACATAGTTGATCACTCCATCTCTGTCCCTCTCCTAATCCAATCTAATCACCAAAATGTACTAACTCTTCTTTCCTAGAATCTTTCAAAGGCACCCACTTCTTTGAGTGAGATTTCCTTCAACAGTTTCCTATTGTTTTAGGGTAGATTTTGAACATGGTATGGGTCTAGTTGATAACCCCAGGCTCAGGTTGAACCATACTCCCCATCTTGCTCTTTGCAGTCCATCCATATTAACCTTCTTTGGGTTCCTCAGACATAAAAAATCCCCCATCCCTGCATGGTCTGTATTCATTCTGGAAAGATTTCTCCTCCACCTCCCTTCAGTCTCTGACCTCCATGACTTTTATGTTCTCTCGTATGATATGTGCTTCTTTCCTTCTTGGAACTTATTATGATTGTAATTTAACATTTCTAAGCTTTGCTCATTTAATGTGTATAATTCCCACGTGTTAAACTATATTGGCAGTAAAAAATAATAATATTCCAACTAAAAAGTGGGCAAAGGACCTGAAAAGACATTTGTACAAAAGAAGATACACAACTAGCCAACAGGTCCATGAAAAGATGCTCACCATCACTAATCATTAGGGAAATTCAGATGAAAAGCACAATGAGATATCACCTCTCATCTGTTAGAACGGTTAGCATCAAGAAGACAAGAGATACATGCTGGTGAGGGTATGGAGAAAAGGGAACTTCTGTGGCCCTGTTGGTGGGAATGCAAATTAGTGCAGCCACAATGGGGAACAATATGGAGGTGTCTCAAAAAGTTAAAAATTGAACTACCCTAAAATCCACCAAACCCGCTTTTGGGAATATATCTGAAGACAATGAAAACACTATGTTGAAGAGGTATCTGTACCACAATGCTCATAGCAGCATTATTCACAATAATCAAGACATGGAACCAACCTAAACTTTCACTGACAGATGAATGGATACCTATATAGTGAAATATTCTTCAGCCATAAACAAGCAAGCAAACAAACAACAAATAACAAAACAAAGCAAAAAACATGAAGAAATCAAGCTATTTGAAGCAGAATGGATAGATCTTGAGGGCATTATGCTAAGTGAAATAAGTCAGAGAAAGACATATATTGTGTTATGTCATTTGTATGTGGAATGTAAAAATAATATTAATAATAAATCCATAAAAAAAGAAATCAGATTTATGGTTACCAGAGGTGGAGAGTAAGAAGAGGGAAAATTGGAGGAAGGTGATCAAAAGGTACAAACTTCTGGTTATAAGATACATAAGTACTAGAGATGTAATGTACAACATGATGACTCTACTTAACACTGCTGTATGATGTATATGAAAGTTGTTAAGAAGGTAATGCCGAAGAGTCCTCATCACAAGGGAAAAATATACAGGTATATATATTTATATATTTTTTCTTTTTATATATTTTGTGTCTATATGAAGTGACAGATGTCAACTAAACTTATTGTGACAATCATTTCACCGTATATGTAAGTCAAATCATTATGCTGTATACCTTAAACTTATACAGTGCTCTATGCCACTTATTTATCAATAAAGCTAGGAAAAAACCCAGTAAAAACAGGGTTCCAATAGACCAATTACATAGAATGAATAAAGAAAATGTATCAGGAAGCTCCTTTCCAAAAAAAAAACCAAAACCAAACAAACAAAAAAACAAACCAAACAAAAAAAAAAAAAAAAAAACCCACCAGGACCAGATGGTTTCACAGGTAAATTAGGCTGAGGTAATTTCATAACGGAATTCTACAAAACATTTAAAGGCAAATAACTTCAATGTGATTCACATTATTCTGGAAAAATTTAAAACAAAAAGAGGAACACTTCCAAAATATTCATGAAGTCAGGATACCAATAAGAGTCACTACTGGCAAAGACATTATAAAAAAGGGAATTTTAGCTAAATTTTTCCTTTGATTGCTAATGCAGAAATTGTAAATAAATATTAGCAAACAGAATCTGTGGTCCAGTAGGATTTGTTTCAGGAATGAAATGATGACTTGCTATCAAGAAATCTATCAAGATGGAAGTTTGTATAGTATTTATATACAAGGCATTGGCCTGGGTCCAATCTCAGCTTTGCCACTTACAGGTTGTCTGATCTTGTTCAAGTTACTTGACCTCTATGAATTTGAGTTTTCTTAACTTTGGAATGAAAATAAGAATAGTAAAGAGTTCCAGATTCTGCAAGGATTAAATGAGTTGATACATGTAAGAACTTAGATACTGCCTTGGATATCAGTTGCACCAAATAAGGATCAATTATTCTCATTAATAATCTTTTTTATTATGTTATGTTAGTTACCATACAGTACATCATTAGTTTTTGATGTAGTGTTCTATTATTCATTGTCTTAATAATAATCTTAACCATAATAATAAAAAGAAAAAATAATACCGCCTCCTTGGACACTAGAAATGCATGGGATAAAATTCAATATCCATTTTTTTACTTTAAATAGCTCTTAATAAAATAAGAATAGATAGATATTACCTTAACATGAGAAATATATCTATCTCAAATCATAAGCCATCATCCCGCTTAATGAAAAAATCCAGAAGCATTCCCATTAAAGTCAGACACAAGATAAGGATGTTAATTATCCTCACTATTATTTAACACTTTTCTGATGATACTAGCCAATGTAATTAGAAATAAAATATAAAAGTTGGAAAAGACTTGGTAAAAGTGTCATTATTTGCAAATGATACAACTTAGCTAGAACACCCAAGAGGATAAAACTAAAAAAAACTATTATAAATATTAAGAAGATTCTGTAAGGTGCTTGGGAATAAAGTTAAAACACAGAGATCAGTAACTTTCATAAATATAAACAAAAGCAAACTATAAAGTGGAAGAAAAGATCATGTTTATGATTCTAAACGAAAAATATATTATTACGTCCAAAGTTACCAAGAAATGGAAAATACATACATATCTATACGTATATACATATGTAGATATCTATATCTGTAACCATACACACACACACACAAACACACACACTTACAATACACACAGACAGAAAAAGAAGACTTCAATCCTGGAAAGGCTACCCAGGATTTTGGATAGAAAGAACCAACATTGTAACAATAGCAATTCCCCAACATCAATTTGCAAATGTAACAGAATTTCAGTGGAATACCAATAAACATATTTTAAAATTAGATAATCTAATTCTAAGTTTAGACGGAAAAATAAACAAAGACTTAAGAGTCCTATGAAGAAGAAAAATGACGTGATGTCAATTCTACCAGATACTAAAGTATATTATAAAGCAGCGGCAATTTGTTTTAAAGTGTAGTATTGGATAAAGAATATAAAGACAAATTAACAGAACAGGAATTGGAGTCCAGAAACAGACTCAAATACCTATGGCAATTTAAAATATGCCAGAGTAGTATTTCAAATCAGTGAAAACAATATGTATTAATCAACAAATTCTGTTTGAACAACTGGACAATTAAGTAGGTTCCCCACACTTTATGCTGCCCAAATCCCATGTGGATCAATTATTTAAACATAAAAAATCTCCCCAAATTTTAGAAGTGGCATTAGAAAACAAAGAGAAATGTATTTTTATTATTATAGCTCAAATAGGGCTAACGCTAAGTACAAAACACAAAACAGAAGACATAGGGGAAAATTGCTTCATTTAACAGGCGCACAAAACAAAACAAAAAACATTCACTGAACAAAGCAACCTTACACAGATTTTTAAAAAATAAAACTAAAAACATGCCATGCAATTCCAATGCTATCACAACAAAGTATGTACTTCTTTAAAATATAAAGCCCTGCATATCTGTAAGAAAAGAAGAGCAACCCAATAGACAAATGGATAAATTATGAGCAAATAATTCACAAGAAAGGAAATACAAATGGCTCTGAAGTATATGAGGAGATAATAAATCCCTCTTGTAATAAGAAAAATGCATATTATAATGAAAATGAGCTATCATTTTTCACCTATAATACTGGAAAATAGGAGAAAAATTTGATAGCTTCTAGTTGTTGAAAAGTTTAGAAATACTCATTTTATATGTTGCTGGTGAAGCTGAAACCGGGTACAATCTCTAAGTTGACTAACTTGACAGTATACACCAAAATTACAGTGTACATAGTTTTTGACTTGGCAATTTTATTTCCAGAAATTTCTCCTAAAAGTTTAGCTTTTTAGTTGCTCCTGTGAAAAACCACATATAAAAAGATATCTTCGCATCAATTGTTAATAGCAGAAAAAGGTAAGACTAAAACTAAGTGTCTGTCAATAAAGCACTTGGTAAAATAAAATATGGTCTATCTCTAGAGTGACAGACCTCTTCAGGACATATTTCTGCTGCTTTTATAAAGAATGTCACTGCTCAACACTTAGAACTGTGTGCATGGTGTATGACCATTTGTGTGCGAGTGTGTGCATGGATGGGTGTTTAAAGCAATACATGCTTGCATTGGTATAGAATGTCCCAGGAAGAAAAAGGTATACAAAAAATTCTATACATTGGTATAGAATGTCCCAGGAAGCTGGCAATGTTGAGTACTTCTGGGGAGGGAAACTGAGAGGTTGGGGCGGGGTGGGAAGGCGTACAGTTTTTGAGTTTTGCACTAGTACATGAGTACCCTGTCTATTCAAAGTAGAAACAAGTTTTAAAGTGAGATTATCAAGGTTGTTTAAGTCACTTGCAGTGCCTGGTACAAAGTCACAAGGCAATGAACGGCTGTGGTGTTTACAATTATGTGCTGAGTAGGAAGTGTAGGATGATGGTGAAAAATGGAAAAATCATAGAGCCAAATTATTGTTTCCCTTTGATATGGGATTATGTTTCTTAAATATCAGGATGACCTATATGAAATAGCCAATATTGGACAGTGTTTGATCTGCAAAAAATAGCAATTTTGTATCACTCAAGCCCAAATTATTTTCTTCTGTACAAACTAGACTCTGCTAGTGACTGGGATGGTGGCTGTTCATTCAATTATTTCTGGCCACCTAAACCCACACGGCTTCCAGATTTGGAAAGTGAGAATTAAGAGAGTATGGTGAATGATGAGGATCCCGAACTTAATGAATCAATTTGGTTCCTGAGTTTTGGATAGTGAGTAGCTTGAATTGCCTAACAAAAGGTATATTTAAAATTTTATTCAAAACACATTGATTTCTGAGTTAGGAGAGCAGGAGTTTGTACACTGAGGCTTTGGTCAGTGAGTGAGGAGGAGTATCTTTTCACAGGAGAATCTTACACCTTACAGAGCATTTTAATACAAGTGGCCTCATGTATTCTTTAACTAAAGCAGGTAAGTGTTAGCCAACCCTTCACCCAATTTAACAGAAAAGGAATGGTTTCAAACTTTTAACTGCAAACCAGAACAGATGTAACATATTTGGTGTTAAGAAAATTGACAAAGGACTAGACCCACTGCCAGGGCATGGCCACTTTCAACATTCAGACTATATTTCTTGTTCTAAAGCTAGCTCTGGTCCTTCCCACCTCCCATCTGTTAGTGAGATACCCAACGTCCTGAAGCTCAGAAGTTGAGTGTAAATCGTAGGGTTGCTATCATCTCACATATGTTTGTATATTCTGTTAATCAACATCACGAAAGCTTTCAATTTTCCCCTTAAGCTTCCCACTCATGGTAAAACTGTTAAAAATATGATAGATGGCTACAAGTTTCTTATTTGGTGAAGCACTAACAGAATCAAAAGGGGTACTGGCAAAGGAAGGAAGAGAAATGACGTCATTGGTTGGTTCCTAAAGCTACAGATACTTTTTCTAAGAAATCCACATTGTGAGGTTTCTGGAGTTGAGTTCCGCTCTTAGGACAAAACTTTCCGTGATGGTTCTTGGCACTATTGACCTAAAAAGCAGTAACTCCCAGCTTGGGAAATAGGCAAAAAGGGAAGAGGGATGAATTAGCGGGCTTCTTGGGGATGCTTCTAGTCTTAGGCTATGATTGGCCTATAAAAGATTTTAAGGATGGGGTGCGTGGGTGACTCAGTTGGTTAAGCATCTGCCTTCAGCCCAGGTCATGATCCCAGAGTCCTGGGATCAAGGCCCATATCGGGCTTCCTGCTCCTTGGGGAGCCTGCTTTCATCCTCTCCCTCTGCCTGCCACTTCCCCTGCTTGCGCTCTCTCTCTCTCTCTCTCTCTCTCTCTGTCAAATAAGCAAAATCTTAAAAAAAAAAGATTTAAGGATATCAGAGGCAATATAGGTAAGATTCTCATGGGCCCAGAAATATTTAGTATCAATAGAGAAGTTGATAGCTAGAGATCAGAGCAGACCCAGACATAAAGTAAGTGTTCAGTAAACATTTGTAAATTGAATGGATGTGAATGGGTCCTGCAAACAGAGTACAAGACAAAAAGAAAACCAGAAACCACCCTACACTAATAGGCAGACAGACTTGGGTGAGCTTAGTGGTTTCAATTTCTTCATTTCCAGCATGGGATTTATTAATATCTTACTTGTGGCATTTGCTAATGTTTCTGTTTTGTATTCCTTCTTTTTAGAATGCTTAAGTAGAAGTCCTTTAGAAGTCATGCTTATCTCCTTTGTCTTACAGATGAGGCACACTTACCAAATAACATGAACGACCCTCGCCTACCTTCACAGGCAAGGTTGTTATGAATTGCAAAGAAGAACATCAAATCCTTAGAGGAAAGCACTACAGGTGTTCAGTCTATGAGGTCAAGGATAGCTAACAGCCTTTCCATAAGCGTTCTCAAGTATTCCAAGGCTACACTTTGGTTTGTGATTTTATAAATGGTTTCCTCTTTAAAAACCTTCAACTTGTCAAGGAGTGCATCTGGACCTGAGTAGACTTAAATTATTGACTTTCTAGTCACTGAATATCAGGTCCTGTTGTAGACATCAAGGAGGAGAGACCAGGTTCCTGCTTTCAAAATATATCCCAGTGTCCTACATGAAAGTCAGAAGAGTAAACAGCAGAACAACAGAAAGGCAAACTGATGACTATGCAAGATAATTCACCAATGAAGATGCTACCAAAAAAATAAATAAAATAAAATAAAAATAATGCGGTGTGGTAGAAAGTAGTTGGGGGTGTCCAGGCCACGTGACATGAGCTGACCAGGAAGGAACTCATGGAAAAGATGATGTGCCCTGAGACCTGAAAAATGGTGAGCTAGCCATGCAAAAATCTGGCCAGAATATTTCAGGCAGTGGGAATGATGATGATGACGATGATAGAGCAAGTATTTACTGAACACTTACTATGTGCCAGGCTTTATTTTAAGCCCTTTACCAGTAAAATTTCATTAAAGCCTCTCAACAACTCATTGAGGTAAGGGACTACTGACAGGGAAATAGAGGCACTGAATGAGCAGACCACTGCCCAAGGTTCTAGAGCTACATAAATGATCTGATACAGAAGAACAGAGGCTCTGCCACAGGGAGGACCTTGGTATGCTGGAAAAGCAAAACTCAGGCTGGGGAACTGGATGCTGCTACAGAATGAAATCTGGGGCAGAAAGGGGATCGGGATCATATCCCATAAGGCCTTCTGGACCAACTTAAGGATTCTGGATTTTCACTGGATGGTTTTAAGCAGATGATTTTAAAGTCCACCTCAGAGGAATGACATAACTTGATCTAGGACTTTAAAATAAATGTTTGGGTACTGGGGATAATAGTCCAGGAGGTGTAAGGGTGAAAATCTGGGTGATGGCTAACAACTTGGAGGCCTGGAATGTGGAAGAAGTCTGAGAGAAACACAGAAGTAAGACAATCGTGATATGATTTCATTCTGGGCTTTGACCCCATTATGCGTAAGTGTCCCGAGTTCTCTATCCATTGCATCTGTTGACAATTGCCTGTTGAAAATTTGGCAGAATAGCTTGGTCATCTCAGTAGAAAGGACTGACCTCATCCAGCTCTTCAACCCAGCTCTCGTTAGGAGGTGACATTTCTGCAAGATGACAGAGTTGTGAGGGCATCAGGCCAACATGGGATCCAGCCCCAGCCTGGCAGTTTACCCACTGAATGGTGTTAGATGAGTCCCAAAACCTTTCTGAGTCTCAGTTTCTACTTCTGTAAAATGAGGTCATTAACATCTGCCTTCCAAGCTTGTTGTGAGGATTCAATAAAACCAAGTCTGTGTCTTGCACATAGTTGGTACTCAACGACACCAGGTCAATGCCCTCCCTTCTCCTTTGGGTGCGATGTGGCAGACACTGTAAATTTTACTGTTTTCTCTTAATCACGGTACACATTTATAGCCACTCCGAAGCTCATTATGTAGATCAACACCAGAGACTTTGACCTCAACTCTCTCCCTCCCTTTCATGTACTTATTTTCCCTGCTCTGTGTTTCTTAAATTCTGTTAGGGACAGGTGATAAGGTCAAACAATCTAATAACTGTCACCGTATTTAAATAATTTGAGTTTTCTGTGTGCAGTAAGGTGATGCCTGTGCCAAGGTGGAGAGCAACCCAAGACCAGACACAGGAAGGTTCTGGCCCTTATTTCTAAGTAGTGAGACCTCCCAGAACCTCTTCATATTTCAGGCTACTTCTCTGCCTATGCTCTGAAATTCAAACAGTTCTCCCCTTGCCTCCTTCCCTGTATTTTCTTGACATACTTTTTTACCCATTCCAGACAATTAGGAAGACTATTTCCCAGGAGAATTAACTCTGGGTTCCATCTTGCACTTAACTGCAATCCCTCAGCTTCCCTCCCTCCCACCCCCCAGACTGCCAATTTCCCACCTTACCATCTCTCTTGATTTTTGGTGTCCTGTTAAACAAAAATTTCTTTCTCTTTCTCTGTGTCTGAGGCTGCAAAATTACTTTCTTTAATCCGAGCCCTATTTGTACTTTTAAGACTGAGAATTTTAGAAGCATTCGTGGCTCTGAAATTGTTTTCAGTTAGGATTGCTCTGCTAAAATACTGTTGCTCTGTGTGTGTGTGTGTGTGTGTGTGTGTGTGTGTGTGTGTCTTCTTTTACTGTTCTGATAGCCATTCCCTCTGGCTTGACTTTAGAAATCACTGTTTTATAAGCACTGGGATGTCTTTATGTTATGTTTATTTCACTTCCTTAAGAGTTAACTACTTTAATTCCCTTATCATACAGTCATATGTACTACTTTTCTCTCTCCAAATGCAATTAAAAGTGCCCTTCGGGTGTTCCAAGTTTTAATCATTCTGTGTGTGGAGCATTCCCATGGCTCAGAAGTGTATTCTCTGCCTCTTCTCTGATGGAGCCTTTCTCTGAGGAGGAAGAAGAGGAGTGGGAGAGTCAGAATGAGGTGTGACAGGTTCATTTCAGATGCCAAATTCCTCACTTTCGAAAGCATTGGCTCTCCCGCATGGGCCAGGGATAGTGGTCTCTCACTAGCAGTGGCCACGGATAGTGGTCCAGGGGTACAAGCCAGACCCCAGCCCAGGAAAGCACTGTTGCCCCAGACTGACTTTGTGACCTGAGGCAATGACTGATTTTTATCTGTAAGATGGGAATAATCACACCTATCTCATTGTTTTATTGAGAACATATAGAAATTCCTTAAAACTAATGGTATTATGATGCTAATTGTTATTCTGGACGGTCCTCGGAAAAACTGGAGCTCATCTCTGAATCAGTTCATGTCTCAGTGCTCGGTATGTGAGTGCTCACCGAACTGTGACATGTGCTTCTCCAGCCCTTGATTAGTGACCACTTGCCATGCAAGTTTGATAACACCTGAGCCTCTCTCTCCTAATCAGTGGGATGAGTCTGTTGGTTGTGCACTTAGATGTCATGGCAATGTCAGATTACTACCATAGTTTTAAAGTTCTTACTCTCATTTTCTGTACTTAATCACAGAGTGGGAACACTTTGCAAACGTGCCCTGAGCCATGGACCTCATCTTGAATAGCACACTTTAGGCTGTGAGCCTTTTGAGAGTCTAAAATGTGCAATCACTGTGGGAGGCACAGAAGGAAAATACGCTGGCATGGTTCCTACATCCTTCCCACCCCAAACATCAGTGTTTAAAAAGAGCTTTTGCTAGTCTGTCTTAGTGAAGGAATGGTGAATGGTTTGTCTGATCCCAGCCTGTTCTGACCACCAATAACTATGTGGTTCATCTCAATCGCTGATCAGGGATTCCCGTTCCATCCTTGGGCTTAGCTTGGCATTTGGTGGGAAACAGGATTGGACTGTCATCCCTTCTTATGTAATAAGATCAAGGTAAATAACCTGGCTGGCAGTCAAAGCCTTATAAAAATAAAAAACAAAAAACCAGTGGCAGATGTATACCACGACCCAGCAATTGCACTACTAGGTATTTACCTCAAAGATACAGATGTAGTGAAAAGAAGGGTGCACATGCACCCCGATGTTCATAGCAACAACGTCCACAATAGCCAAACTGTGGAAGGAGCTGAGATGTCCTTCAACAGATGACTAGATAAAGAAGATGTGGTCCATATATACAATGGAATATTACTCAGCCTTCAGAAAGGATGAATACCCACCATTTGCATTGATATGGATGGAACTGGAGGGGATCATGCTAAGTGAAATAAGTTAAGCAGAGAAAGACAATTATCATATGGTTTCACTCATATGTGGAACATAAGGAATAGTGTGGAGGACCACAGGAGAAGGGAGGAAAAATGGAATGGGAAGAATCAGAGATGGAGTCAAGCCATGAGAGACTGGACTCCGGGAACCAAACTTAGGGTTACGGAAAGGAGGGGGGTAGCGGATGGGGTAACTGGGTGATGGGTATTAAGGAGGACATGTATTGTGATGAGCACTGGGAGTTATAAGCAACTAATGAATCATTGAACACTACATCAAAAACTAATGATGTATGCTGGCTAACTGAACATAAAAAAAAAATCCTTGGCAGGATTCCAAATGTTGACTCCAGTCACACTCACTTTCCTAGAGCCCATTACATGTCATTCTGTTGGGGATCATTTTCCAAAGCCAACTACCCAATTCTTCCGGGCATTGGACTCTACTCCTTTGCTACCAGTAGAGGTTACATGCGGGGACCAATGTTCTTATAGTATAGTAATAAAAACAAAAGTCTTCCTTCACTTGGGAAATTAAAGGTATGGGGTCAAAAGCATTAGGGTGAACCCCAGCTGCTTTCACACCCTGCTGATGATGCTGCTTATTTGAAAGCTTAGACTTACTCAACAATACCAACCAGAAGGTTATAAGGGGTATTGAAAACATCCAGTGATAATGATTACACCTTTGTAATAACCTTTGTACTGGGAAAAGGGTGCCAATAACATAGCACCTGTCCCAGTCTCCCTCTTGCCACCTTCCTTCGTAGGTATTAATCAATCGCTTCTCTGTTTTCTAATCTATCACATGACTTCAGAATATTGGCATAGAATTCAAGGCCATGACCAACACACAGGAGATGATAAATGGATGAGGCTCCGTTGGCTTTCCGGTGTTGTAATTTAGAGTTAAATGTGTTTTTCACATGCACTATCATTTCAACGTTCACCTGTGATGATTCATGATGTACATAATCGGAAAACTGGGACTTCAAAGAATTAAGGCAGCTGGTGAATATCATACAAGAAGTAGGAGGCAAAAGTGAAAGCTGAACCCTGACCCACTGTTCTTAGATAGCAAAAGAAGGGATTGTTATTTATTATGCTCCTTCTGAGTGCCAGGCTTTTATAAACCATAACTTGTCTAATCTTATAATTCATGCCATCCTGTGGGACATTATTCTTTCTGATTTCCAGATAAGGAAGTGGGGTTCAGAGAACTGGAACAACTTGTTCAAGGCCATTATAGATAGTAAGGGGGTGAAGATTTGAATCCACATTTCTCTGAATCCAAAGCACATTTATTTTCTTAGCACTCGGACTCCACAGTCCAACCTCTGCTTGTTGAGAGCACTGCCCGGAACAGGATATGGCAAAGGTGTTTAGAGGAATGGTATCAATAACAGTGGCAACTTGAACATGACTTCAGTGCTCGACATTTAGAGAAATGATTAAATAAACACTATCCTAGCACCACACTGGAATATTTGCCGCTATTATAAATGGATAATATGATGACTATGTAGAAACATGCAAAAGTGTTTACCAAATAACATTAAGAAATCATATGTATACTGATTACATTTATGCAGAAATTATGCATATGAATGGATAAACAGTAAGAGGAGACACAAAGAAAATATCTTTTGGCTGGGATACAGGATGATAAGATGTTTTAAAGTCATGTTAAGCATAATGCAGAAAAAAAAAAGTTTATGGATCTCATCATCAAGAAAATCTGGCCAAAGAAAATAGACAAAAATAATCACCCATGAGGGAATTTGTCTTCGAGATCTGAAAGAACACATTTCCAAAATAATGAAAAGGGCATAATGGCATTCAGAGTAAAAGTTAAATACTTATTCAGAGCAAGTAGAATAAAAATTTCACAGTAGAAACTAAGAGAATTTCAGGGGGAATTTTGCACACTAGAAAGATCTGGAGGCTCTGTGCCATGTTTTCCCTTCATTTCCTCAATGTATCCAAATTTTCTGCTCCTTGTATTTCCTCATAAGGTTCTAGGTACTGATTTTGAAAATCAATCATACACATTTCCCCCCCCTAAATACTGTTGGGCAAGTGAATTCATCTGAATTCTATTGTGTTCTGGGGGAGGGGGGCAGGGAAGGGTGTCATTCAAAATCTAATTTCCATTTCCCAAACTCCCATCCAGCAACCATCCATTCAGGAGATATTGACTGGGTGCTGATTGTGATCTAGAGCTTGTGAGGCTCTAGAAGCACAAGGCAATCGATCAGTCTTCAGGCTGCTGTGTGTCTCTCGGAGGAGAGAGTTGAGTGGAGTGATAGCTCTTACACAGGACCTACCCAGAGCTAATCAAGAGACCATGTGCACAGAGTTCCAGGAGTAGTGGGAGGAGCAGCTGCCCTGGTGGAGAGGCAGAGAGTCTCAGAGGAGGTGAGGGACAACTGAGTCCTGAAGGATGAGGAGGAGGTGGCCTGGGAATCCTGGATGGAAGAGGAGAGTAGGAACAGTATTCCAGGCAGTGAGCGAAGTCACGTCCTATGGTGCCAGTGCATGGAGGCAATAGACAGTCAGCATATCTGGGGAGCTGCCGGTGGTTTGTGGGCATACAGGATGATATGTGAGATGGGGAAGGGATGTGGGGCAAGGCTGGGAAGCAGCAGGGACCGGAGCGTGGAGGGCCTTGAGTGCCAAGGTCAGACAACATGGTGAAGCAGACCAATCTGGTAGTGCACTGGTAACTGCAAACAGTCCAATTTAAGTCATATGCTGAGACCAAGGAGGAAGGGTATCCTCAAGGATATTAGGAGAAGAGAGAATTCTGGGATGCCCAGGTCCCCAGCTGAGGGGGCACCGTGAACTGTAAACAGACCTATGTGTTCCAGTGTCTTCAACTCCTCAGGAAAGGGATCATACTTTATCCATTCTTGTCAACACCCCACCCCCATCCCCTTTTGTGCCCGGTACGTAGTAGTTGCCACCCAAATATCTCTTGGTTAGATGATTGACTTAAAACTTAAAAATAAAACCAGAGTACTTTAAACACTCGAGGAGGGAGACAACTGTAAAAATCAATGTCTCCCTGCAGCGTGTTGAGCATGCAAGGACCATTCCCTCTATTGTTGATGGGAGATGAATGAAAACAGCCTTTTCCACTCCCGGCATCCTGAAAGTTTGCATCATGCAGGTTTTCTTTAAATGCTTAAAGACATGGGGCACCTGGGTTAAGCATCTGCCTTCAACTCAGGTCATGATCCCAGGTTCTTGGGATTGAGCCCAAATCCTGCTTCTCTTTCTCCCTCTGTCCCTCCCCCTGCTTGTGCTCCCTCTCTCTCAAATAAATAAAATCTTAAAAAAAAAATAGAAAAAGAGTGCAACTCTTGATTTTGGCTCAGGTCATGATCTCAGGGTTGTGAGATCAAGCCCGGCTTCAGGCTCCACACTCAGCATGGAGTCTGCTTGAGATTCTCTCTCTCCTTCTGCCCCTCCCCCTGCTTGCGTGCACACACTCTCTCTTTCTCTCTCTCAAATAAATAAATAAATCTTAAAACAAATTAAAAAATAAAAATAAATGCTTCAGGACATAGTTTCTGCCTACCCCCATTCTTTTTGTGGAATAGGAAATGAAATCATCATCAATTATTTTTCAATTTGAAAATTGAATCCGTTAAAGCTATTTAAATTTAGAAAACAGTTACTGCATACAGTAAACATTCCCATGCAAGAAGTGCTTATAGGAAATTTGAAATGATGGCAATTTCAAACCGTGAGTGAGAAAGGGCTTTCACTTTCATGAAATAAAAAGCAAGCATTAGGAAGAAGGACCAGGCTGCTGGGTGTGTTGTCCCCAGGGCTCTTCTCAGAAGTTCTGAGTGCAGGGGGCTCCAATGAATGACTCAAGTCTTCTCCATGATCCTCACGAAAGCACTTGGCAAATGAGCATTGGGACCGCCACATGCCTCCATCTCACTAGAACCCAGAGGAGGTTATAATACCCCATTTTCCAGATGGGGGAAACTGAGGATCAGAGAGGTCAAGTAACTTGTCCAGGATCACACAGCTAGCAAGTGGCTGAGTTCAAATACATACTCCTGTCTGTCTGGCCCCCAAACCCAAGTGTCAGCATGAAGTATTTCCCTGACTCTGCTGTATTCTCACTGGAACAAGACTCATACTAGAACTGTGCCACTCAGCTCGCTTATACATTTTAGGCCATAACACCTACTTTGTGTTGGTACCTAAAACAAACTTAAAACTTACATTCCGGCCATGGAAACTCCCTAGATTTCCCCCAAATGCACCAGCTTTCTTCATCCTTCCCTGTCACCACCTGTGGTCGACCCTCCATCTAGTCTACCTGGGACCACCTACTCGTCTTTCAGAATCAATCCATCTCCTCACTGAAGGCTTTGAGCTTCCCATGTCCACCCTCTAACAACCTCTCCCCTCTTTGTGCTTGGACTCAGGGTGTGGGATCAAATCCCTACTCTGCCACTTACCAACTCTGTGACTTTAAAAAGCTACTTCTCGGGCGCCTGGGTGGCTCAGTGGGTTAAAGCCTCTGCTTTCGGCTCAGGTCATGATCTCAGCATCCTGGGATCGAGGCCCGCATCGGGCTCTCTGCTCAGCAGGGAGCCTGCTTCCCCCTCTCTCTCTGCCTGCCTCTCTGCCTCCTTGTGATCTCTCTCCCGCTGTGAAATAAATAAATAAAATCTTTAAAAAAAAAATAAAAAATAAAAAATAAAAAATAAAAAGCTACTTCTCTGTGTATCAGTTTCCTCCCCTGAAAAATAGGACTAAAAGGAGTCTCTGGTTCATAAGCTTGTCGTGAGTATTTAAGAAAAAAAAATCCTCTTGCCAAGTACCTAGACACAGGACCTGGTACACAGTAAGTGCTCAGTAAATGTTAGCGACCACATTGATCACTGTACCCAGGACAGATTTCTCTCCCAGCGCAGATTTGGTTTTCTTCAGTACCTCATGTACAGTGAACTCCTTGAAAGTTGTGGAGACCTGGCACAGAGAAGGTGTCTAATAGATGCTTGTGCAGTGAATGATGAAGAGTGAACAATGCACAGAGGATCTGGCAGGAGTGACAAGGTTCCACAAACAGGTCTTCTTGATTCACATGCCCTGGTACAATTAAGCTGCACCCTGCCTTCGTGTGGTGGTTGGACCAGAACTTTTTCCAAAATGCCAGGTCACAGCAGGACTTGCTGCTTTCCAGCAAACATCCCAAAAGACGCATTCCCAAATTCCTAGCTCCTTGTTCCCATCCCTAGGTCTCTAGTTTCTTCCCTGGAATGCACTGACTGAAGGGTGCCATCACCCTATCCTGGCAAACAACCTCCCTCCCCAGGAGTCAGCGGACACATTTCGTGAAATATGTCACCCAGTTTCTGGGAGTACCTGATGGCCACAGGGGAATGATTCCACCCCCTGTAGGCCTGTCCCCAGACCCAGCCTGGACAACTACCACAGGGACACTCACCCAGCCAGCCCTGGTCTGCCAGAGGTCCCTGAGGCAAGAAGTATGACCACATCTCATCAGAGCCCCATCCCTGCTCGGCAATAGCCAGCTGCTTCTCCCCCGGGACCGGAGAACCATCCGTCACCACACCTCTCAGCACAGAGCGACTCCAGCCTTGTTATGCTGGGAGGAGGCAGGAGGCAATGGCAGGCAATCTGACGACTCAAATCAAATGACAACATCTGTTCTGTTGTCACTTCCAAAGCATCAGGTCACCAGAGTCCCTTCCAAAGTGCTGCCAGGCGAACGTCCGAGTATGGAGCTGTCACTGGCTTTCGCAAGCTCAAAAGGCATCCATCGTGTTTCACATGCTCCTTCCTCCAGCGACGAGCCACCCCCATCAGCTCTGCAGAGCCCCCAACTGCCAGCCTCCAGAGAAGGATTCGGAATTTCATAACAGTGAGAGGACCTATTTGGGTGAAGCTAGATGACTGAAATTGCTTACTTTCTGTACTGCTTAACTTTGTTACATGAAAGACAAAGCATATTGAAATTTCAGGTGTCTGCAGCATTTAAAAACTCTAGCCCTTCTTTCCAAAGCAGGATGCAATGATTTAAAGAAAATTCTCCTGCTCCTTTAGAAGGTCTTGGATTAATATTTGCCAACACACGTGTCTGATCTCTTTTTCTGATCTGGGTGTGGTTTTGGAGCTCCTCATTAACTATTTAAACAAAATCTTAAGGTAATCCCCTTAAGCTGGAGGTAAAGGCCTGGCTCCTCAGAAGGATGGGGGAGTTCCACATTTTTGTTTTATTTTGTTTAAGATTTTATTTATTTATTTGAGACAGAGAGAGAACATGAGGGGGAGAGTGTCAGAGGGAGAAGCAGACCCCTCCCCTGCTGAGCAGGGAGCCCAATGCAGGACTCAGTCCCAGGAATCAAGGATCATGACCTGAACCAAGGGCAGTCACCTAACCAACTGAACCACCCAGGCACCCAGCTCCAGATTTTAAAGCAGTTTTATAAATGAATGCACTGGGTGATTGCTCAGCTATCTTATGGATATCAAAAGACAAGAGCACTAAGGAAATCTTTGATCCCAGTTCTAATCCAAAAAAAACTGTTTGTAATTCTTAGTAACCACTAATCAAGCCAGGTCTCATCATAGAAATGCCCACGTGTATGGTTTGGGGAACTGAGTGTGAGGTTCTGTTAAGCCTTGACCTGCCAAGTGGCTCACAAGTGCCCAGTTATTGCTGGGAGGGGTGACTTCTACCCGGAGAATGAGGACCCCTTCCTGGGCTCCCACAAGCCCTGTAGGCCCTTCCTTATCTGCACACCTTGCTGGAACTGTGACTGACCACACTCCGCTGACCTCCCCCAGCCCTGGATAGGGCCTCATCTTCTCCATGATGAAGGCCCAGCACCTGGCACAAGCCCAGGAAGACAGAGTGGGCTCATTGAAAGAGCCCCGAACCAATCAACAGAGGAATAAGTGATGGAGGGAGTGAACAAAGGGAAGAATGGAGCCAGGAAGAGCAAGGAGCTGCTGAGTCAGGATGTGCAAGCAGAGGAAGTAAAGGAGTGTTGGGTGGACCCAGAGAGAGAAGAGTGCCGGATGCCATGTTGCTGTCCATGGTTCCAGTATGAACAACAATGATGGACACATAGTGGGTGCTCAACCAATTATGCCAGTGAACGCTAACTGGGTGCTTTCTGTCCGCAGACCCTGTACTAAGCCATTTACACAGATTGTCCCACTTAATCTGCAGGTGAAACCCTGCAAGGAGCTGTCATTACTTTTGGCAAGGTAGATTAAGGTCCCTGTGAGAGTTGATGCTGAATCCCCTGTCAAGGCAGGAAAGACATGGTCCAATTTCTGTCAATATCATTGTTCTCCCTTCTTACTAGAAAGTCAGCAGAGATCTGCATGAAGCTCGTGGATTCTACAGCCAGACTCCCCAAGCTCAAATACCAGCCCAGCCCCTCGGTGGTAGAAGGTTGGGTGACTGAGTTCACTTATTTGCACTCTCCATGTCCGGCTCTCTCACACAAATGGTACTAGTGCACATGGACCATTGTGAAAATTAGTGAAGTCAGGACATGCTATAAGTGCTATGTTTAAGTGGCAGCCTTTGAAACACCATCCTATATTGTGCAAACCCACACACACGTTCTTCCTGTTGCTGTTGGGAGAAGGGTTGGTGCCAATCCCTGCCTCTTCCCCTTCTTTGCAAGTATGATCTTCTCAGGCTTTGTGGGTCAAAATCAGAAAATTGTAGAATATGGGAGCCAGGTGGGCCTTGTTGACCCCAAGGTGAAAGTCACTATTTTACTGATGATAATGATAAGAGGAGCTAGGGAAAGGGGAGGAAGGAAACTTAGCATTTATTGATCTGCGTTAAATGCATCCTTTAGCTGCATTTCGCCAGAGGGTGAGTGACCAAGTCTAGGATAGAATCCAAAGTCCCAGATTCCAATGTGGGGTCAGCTGAGGATACACAGTATGAAACATCTTTATCTGCCTGAAGACGGACATCTTCAGATGGTTTAAAATAACCGCTCATGGTCTCTAACAAGATAAAATGCCTAGCAGTGGAGGGCAGCCTTCTGAATTCCTGTGGCTAGAGCATGCCACAGACCCCCACTTCCGTAGGCCTTGCTACCCACTCCCACAACACCAGTAGCCCCATGGTGCAGCTCTAAATCCAGAACCTGGAAGTTTGGAAGAACCTAGCTCTACCTACCCTACATGGAGGCACTCGCCTGTCCACCCACCCTTCTGGGCAGACTTTGATTTCCCTCTGAGCGGGAACCACAGGACCATTACTGGAGAACAACCTGGTTCAGGCCAAAATGGTGGTGGTGTTGGGGCAAAGTAGGTTGGTGGGGAGCAAAGCTGACTCCAGCTCTTGCTGTGCCTGGATTTGGACCTAGGGCATCTAGGCTGGGATGGAAAACAGCTCTTCTCCCTCTACTCAGGAGGGGGACGCTACCATGTTCATATGTAATCCTTTCAGAGGCTTTTGGCCTGGGAGCCCGGGCAGCCAACTGCTCCAAGACCTGGTTCCTAAGTTACTCTCCCTCCCACCTCTCCTGGCTTCTCACTCTATGTCCCAGCATCGTTCACCTGCTTGGAATTCCATCCCCTAATCCAGGCCCCCTCTTTCCCCTCTAATGGGAATGTCCTTTCTGCCTCCTTCCTGGCTTTACCTTTATTCATTCTTTCACACTCAAGTCAGGCATTATCTCCTCCATAAACCTTCTCTGATGTATTCTTCTGGGAGGTCTCTGTTTTGTACTTCCATAATTCCACTTGAAAATTTCAATCAGGGTTTTTTTTTTACCATTTTGTTTATAATGTTCTCTCTATGGGTCTGGCCCTCATAGGAGTGTGTTTCATGACTTTTGTCTTTGAATCTTTACTCTCTAGCCCAGAACCTGGCATATGGCGATGAGTGCGTGATTTGGAAGCCTTTGTTCAAATCATTCTTAATTCACCAAAGAGAAAGTCCAGCCAAAGGACTTCAGCATTTAGACATGTGCAAAATGACTGGATACAAAGAGTTGGGAATACAAAACAAAATTCACAAACCGACACAGCACGTAGGGATCAAGAAACAAGAGCATAAACTCCATGATGGGGGAGGGGGCTGGAGAAGTGGCAACACAGTGACAAGGGAGCTCAACGACTCAGAAGCAAAGGAATGTGGAACGCAGCCACTGTCTTCTTGTAGAGTCTGGAGGACAATGCTTGCTTTATGAAGGAAACCATATCCTCTACCTGCAACATGATGACTGCAGTGCTACACCACAAACTGGAGTGACAAATGTTTTCCTTTTAAACCAAATACAGAAGCCATAGTTATTATGTAGGCAGAGAATTTTGCCTAACTGTTAATTTTTAAAAATCAAAACTGACTTTATATCTAACCCAGAAAATCTGTTCCATGTTACACAGAGAGTCCCTAAGAAGACTTAGAAATAAATGTCTGTGTTCCACCACTGGCCTGAACTTTGGGGGACCCTCTCTGGAGGGCACACTGTCTCCTCAGGGACACTCCCTGGGTGGAGACACAGAGGCAGTAAACCCAACAATAGTACATCGGAAACCTGAGACAACCATGAGGGCAGAGCAGCAAAACATTGTCTGAGCACACATTGCTAGCCTTTGAATAATTAATTCCAAGAGTCCTACAGAGAGAGGAAGTTCAACTTTGATGAAGTCTAGGTTTGTTGCTTTGTTAATTAAACCCCAACCTCCACTGAACACACACACACACACACACACACACACACACACAGTGATGTAAGGCACACGTATTGTGCACTATTACCTCATTTTAACTTCTTGATACATTTTAACTTCAAGATACATATACACCTCTAAAGCACTTTTCAAACTCACCAGAAAATGTAATCATCCCATTGCTCTTACCCTGAGGTAGTTGAGGGTGAAATTTGTTAGTCCCATCCTAGTGATGTTTTTGGACAGCTGATCCAGGACCTGAGGATCTTGTGCCTAAACAAGGAAAAAAATCGTATATTTTACCTCTGCAAGATGGTGCCAAGAAAGTCTCAGACTAGGCTACAGTTGCTAAGAAATGCAATCTCAACACTGTCAGTTTGTCTCAGAGGGGAGGTTGCTGGAGATAATTTAATTTACATTTTGAAGACACTTGCATAGAATGGCTCAAGGACATTTTTGGATCAATGATGCAAGATCTGTTGCCAGGTAGAACCAAAATGGGTCAGGCATGCTTTTAGTCCTTGGGAGAAACAACCTTACTTCCTCTCTGAGAGGCCACCGTGTCTTCAGAGGAGGGTCATTAAGCCCTATCAGGACACTGCCAAGTCTCTGGCACTCAGCAGAGAAGGCAGGGTCTCTGGATATATATATATGTATATATATATATATATACATATATATATTTTGAATTTATATATATATGTATATATATATATATACATATATATATAAATTCAAAATTTCTTTCCCATTAAGCTGAGGCTGGAAATAGATGTTCTCAATAATTTTCATCCTACAGTACTGTAAGGGTAAGCATCACATTTTCCAAAATATCTGCCACATTTAAAAGAAGGATGTAATGTTCCACAGGCTACCCCAAATGTTCTGTTGGGCTACAAAAAAAATGAAAATTCTTTCTGGGTTTCATTGTGAGATGAGTCTTTTGGTTGACACTCTTCCTTCCCATTTGTCTTTCCTTCTTTCTTAACTGGCAGAAGCAAACTGGAGCTAAACAGAGACAGCCGCAATAAACATCCATTTGTCTTCATGCCTGTAATCATGAGACTACCAAGGTTCTTCTAACATCTTAATTTATTCTTTCCTGTACTCCATTTTCCTCATAGTCATGCAACCAATTGGCTTTGTGCCTTTCAACAAAACCCAACAGTCAGAGAAGAGTTGGAGCTTGTCACTTCTCATGTCAATTTCGGGGAAGGGGATCCTCTATGGACACAGAGCCGGTATTTATGGAAGCCCTTCCATGTGCCAGAAAGAGCTGTTTCTATAGATAGGCATCAGGTAGATGTCGCCAACATCATATGAATCAACTTTGCAGACAGAGGACAGGATAATAATAAATGAAAGGAAGGGTGTTACTGTTGCTGAAGCTGCTAAAAGCCAGTCACCGCTATTTGAAGAGGACTTATTATGTGCCAGGCACTGTTTTATGTTCTTTACACGCATTAACTCTTAATCCTCAAACAAGTCCTCTGAGGCAGGCTCTATTACTGTACGCATTTTATAGATGAAGAACTGGAAGCACAGAGATGCCATGTCAGTTGCCCAAGGTCATGGGAACAGGGAGACACACATATGTGGTCTCATTCCAGGGTCCAGGCTCCCAACCACTACCTTCTGCTGCTTCTTGGTCTATTTTGAGAACACTAAGAGTGGCTACTCTGGGCTCCTTCAAGGGGAGTGGAGGATGTGAACTGGGCTTTGAAAGTGGAGAAGAACTTGGGGGTGTGGATAGGCGGAAAGATTGGAGCAAGGGAGTAGGAATCGTAAGGTCAATGGGAAGGGGAGAAATTAGGTTTAACCATCTGGGAAGAGAGGGTTGAGGACAAAACCTGGGGAGACAGACTGCAGTTGGATCGTCAGAAGACAGATGGCTCATCGGCCTGGGTTTTGGAGTCCCTACCAGCTGAGTTGAAATCTTGATTTACCACTTTCGGGCTGAGAAACATGGAGCAACATATCAAGCCTGAGACTTGGTTTTCTCACTTCTAAAGCAGGGACAATGATCCTGCACCTCTCCGGGTTACTGGGAGGGTTAAATAGAATGTGTACATACACTTAGCACTAGACCTGGCATAGCAAACACTTAGTAAATACTAGCTACTTTTATTGTATTCTCTTTGGATTATACAGGGTCTTAAAAATCAGGCTCATTAAGTCTGACTTTGCTCCAAAGCTTTTTCACAGAAACTGCTGCATCATGCATTATGGAAGAGGAATTTATTTAAGTCAATGTCTTGACGCCTTCTTCAGGGACTGCACTCAGCTAGTTCCTACCAAGTCTTACCTCTAAAACATATCTCCAGATTGGCATCAGATTTGGCCATGCACCTAGGTGGTGCTCAATAAATGTGATGTGATTTGTGGTCAAGTGAAACAGAGTGAACCCCAAACTGCCCACTTCATTCTAAAACCTTTGTTAGGAAAGATATAGACACAGATTTGAGCTACGTGAGCCCTACATCTTGTCAGATGGTTCTAATTAAAACTGGGAACTTGTTTTCCTTACCTTACTTCTTATTTTATTTTCTTCCCCAGTTATACATAAGAGGTTTAATAGCAGGCAGAGCAGTACTTGATAATGACTCAGTGGAATTTAAGAAATGTACAAACTGTTTATTGAGGTAACCTCAGTTTAGAGTTTAAAATAATAAAATATTAAAAAAAAAAAAAAAGATCTCACAATGCACCAAACTCCAAAACAAAGAGGGGAAAAGTGGCCTGTGGAATAAAATAGTTGAGGAGAAAACTCAAAATTGAGACTTCATTAGCCAACACATGAAGACTGTTGGCGTTCTTTGAGAGAGAGAAAACGACTTTTCCTCCTTGAGTAAGTCGGGAGGGGAGGGGGGAGGAAAGAGAGTAAAATAGTGCTGAAATTACTTACATGCATGGCAAGAATGCTCCTTGGGACTAACTCTCTGTATTGTCTAATGGTAAAGTGCCATGTTTTTATTCTCATGAGATCATCAAAGGTGAACTCCAAGATCAGTCTGCCTTCTGTACATACCTAGAAGCGACAAACAACACACTCATTTGCTGTGCACTTTGTGAATGCCACAATTTTGTAACTCACAAGTCAGCTGCTCGGCATGGTCTCCCTGATTGTCCTCGGATAGCGCTGGATCTTGGCAAGGTTGTGACACGAGTGCTTTATGCACGGCATACGGAGACAAGTGTGAGCTCCAGGTTCCATGGGTTCAAAAGACAGCACAGCTGCTTACTGGCCATGACCAACTAGTAACTTGACTGGTTGCAGCCAAAACTCCATGAGCCTCTGTTTCTTCATTTGCAAATATGGGAACAAAACCTATATTATTGCAGCATCATGTCAAAAGTTCCTGGCACACGGTGTGTCCCCACAAAAATCGTACTCTCCTACCTCCTTCTGTCTGTTTTCATCATCCTTCTATCACCAGAGTTTGAAATCTTGTTCTAATCGTGGTTGCCCTACTCTGGGAAAAAGTACCTAATAAAATAATTCATGCTTAAGTGGAATTTACTACAAGGTTACCAAAACAGAGGAACTTTTCATTTTCAGGGACGAATTCCAGGGGGCCAATGCATAACCCAAGGCAGCCTGGATCAGTTATTGCTAAGTGGAAAATAGAGCCATGCTTAGAATATCTTCCTTCAGTCACATCCTATCAGCAGTGACAAATTTTGCTTGCATAAAAGGCCAAGCTTTGGGGGAAGGGGTAATATCTTTCTAAGAAAAATATGTATTATTAAAGAAACATAGAATTTATGAGACTCCCTTCCTTGACAGGGTGATCATTTTTTTCTTCTTTTGATATTCAGATCATCTTTAGCATGTAGTTCCTATTTAAATTACCTATTTTATTTCATCGTTAATGATTTTGAAATGGGAGAAAATGCTAGGCAATCGGACACCACTGATTTTATTTCAACTAAAAAATAGGCAGTAGTGGTAACATATTGGTTCAATTTAAATAGTTACAACTGATCATTCAGTTCATATTTGCTTTAGAATTATAGAGGCTTTGACATCAGAAAGTACTAGATGCACATCCTAACTCTACTTTTTACTTACTTTAGAATTTTGAAAAAAACAAGTAAATTCCCTAAGTTCCAGCTTCCTCATCTGTAAAATGAGGATAGTACTAACTTTCTGGAGGGTGGCTGGGTAAATATATGAATGATATCGTGTGTGTAGATTGCCTGGTATTATTCATGGGACGTAGTAGGATGGCCCTAAATGATAGCTCTAAAGATAAAAAGATTGAAACCAAAGAATGCAGAACTCCGGACTAGCGGTTGTCATAATGTGCTCTCTGAGACCTAGGGATCCAAGGAGGTGTCTCAGGGGCTCTCCTGGGAAGAGTTTGGCCTCCATTTAGGCCATATGATCTCTATCCATTTTTTCAATTCTACCAGGGCAGCTTCAGTTTCATCTTTTTGATACATTGGACTTCTGATCAAGTTTTTTGGAGAAAGGTTTCCTATGCTAAAAGCAAATATACACATTTTTGGAAATCAATGTACTACACAAGTTTTAAATAACAATTAACAATTTAATTAATTAATTAAATTAAAAGTTTTCAATAACAATTAACTCACTAGGGGGATATGCTCATTTCTAAAACTATAGTCTAAAACTATAGTGAAGATGATTAGCAATTTATTTCCACCTTTTATGAGATATTAATAATCATTTCTCTCTTTGAGAATTTAATACAGAAGACCACCATTTATTGAGTTTCAACTATGTCCTAGGCAGTGGGTTAGGTGCTTTCTATTTACTCTAATTTAAAGTAGTATTTTCTTTGTTACTTTTTAAAATAATATATATTTTTTAATTTAAAAAAAAACAATTTTTAGAGAGAGAGAAAATGTGTGAGTGAAGGAGGGGGAGGGGCAGAGAAGGAGAAGGAGAGAGAATCTCAAGCAGGCTCCATGCCCAGCATGGAGCCCAATGTAGGGCTCAATTGCAAAACCCTGAGATCATGACCCAAGCCAAAATCAAGAGTCAAATGCTTAACTGACTGAGCCACCCAGGTGCCCTGGTAATGGTAATATTTTCTTTCAACAAGCCAAATACCAGTACATGGAGTGTTAGTAACATGTGTTGCAAGGGCACTACTTAAGAAAGATGCTATTGACGTCCACCATTTTCTTTTTTTCAAAGGTCTCAGAAGCACTGTAGGATTATTATTGATAATTGGGTGAAGATCTCCAGCTCAGACCACACTGGCAGGATCCATGGGTAATTTTAGGTATTTAGACACCTTGTCCCAAACCTCTTCAATTGAGTGGTCTTCAGAGCTTCCTTCCTGGCATCTTAGTCATGAGTGTTGTGCACTTGGAAATGGGGGAAGACCTTTGTGTCCCCAAACCATTCCTCTAGAATATCCTTAGCATTGGAATTAATTCACTAAGGTTTTCAAAAGGGTCGAATGGAGATTAAGCCACACAATTCCCTCCAGGGAGTTAATATGACAGAAGCCACCTGCAGGGAAAGCTTTCACAAAAGGGAGGTGACTATAGTCAGCCAATGACAGTTGAAATGTCTTGACAGTAGAGGACAAGGATATTTGGATGCTATAATCTTTTTTTTTTTTAAGAAGGGGGATTATTAGATGTTTAAACAAATATTAGCCCGGTTAAATGTCATGCTTTTTTCTTATCTAATCTATTTGTTTTGTGTTTATGAACCATAAACCCAAGGCAGATGGAGGTTCTACTGGAATATAATTTCATAACGAGAAGGCATAGATGGAGTCCTCCTGACGAGGTACCAACTGGAGGATCTGTAAGGTCAGGTTAAATTGTATTCTCTGTTTACCATGACAAAGAAAACCAGTTGAGGACACGACTTGCCTTCAAACTGTCATGGGCCTACAAAAGGGAAAACTGCAACAAGCCTCAGGCTCCTCCTTTGTCAGCCTGAATCAAGAAATCAGCTTTATCCAGAACATATCATGTGCAAGAGAGGAATCCTTAAAATTCAATCTGAGTTGACTGAAAATTAAATGACTTCCTTGAATGGGAGAACGGAGGAGAATTTGGTCACTTTTGGTCTCTTGGGAGACCCCACGGTAGTTTTACCCATGGCTTTCTCCCAAGCCCTATTTGGCCCTCCCTGTCTCCTGCCCCCATCATGGAAGTTAAGGGAAACAAGGCCTTGTGATTTATTTAACATGAAACAATCAGCAAATGGAATAGAGGCACCTAAGAAAAAATATGTGTATATATATATATTCCTTGTCTGGAAATGGTGAAAAACAGACATAGCTTATAAAGGAGATTAATATTTTCTATTTTCAGAGAAATTCTGTGTATTCCTCTTAATCAATACAATTAATGTAGCTTTTATCTAAAGTTGGCCTTTTTTTTTTTAAAGCTGCCTTTCACTTAGAATCCAAAATCAAAAGGGTCCCCAATTAAGAAAACATTTTCTGTTGTGCTGAATTCATGTTACCGTACTGTGAGCTCTGACATTTTGTTTCTGTGGTAACCAAAATCAGCTGATTAGTTGGCATGGCAACAGAAAAGATGTAATCCCAGCAGACACACTCTAATCAATGCCCCCAGCACAGATGGTCTCCGGAGGATCAACAAGAAAGAGGCTGGCAGGCATTCAGCAGATCACGTGCTAGCTTGAGACTAGGCCAGGAACAAGAGAACTAAAAAAGAACATTTCTCAAACTAACCGGTAGCTTTTTAACCCTTTTCTTTCTCTGTGTAATTGTAAAGCAATGTTGACCATGCCGTTGTAGAACACAAATGATTTTCATAGAGCTGTAACGAAAGAAAATGTGCTTTTTAGGTAGAAGTGTTTACTTAGTTTTCTTGGTCTTTATGTATGAAATACTGCTTTCAAATTAACAATTGCATAAAGCTCATCGTATTTTATGTGGAAATACTGCATATGTAAGTGCATATGTATACATATATTAGAGCAATACGATCATTGATATTATACTAATTCAACTGTAGTTGGGATAAGGGTAGAAATGGATAAATCCTAGACTATAATGTTGCAGAGAGGCTAAGATAGGAATGATGTCAAAGACATAAATGAGTATTCATACAGGGAAAGTGGCTGGGGCACTTCCAGGGTACTTTTCTATAGTCATAAATAATTGCATAATAAATAATTGAGATCAGAGAAAACATAAAGCCATGTTTACAGAGTGATAAGGGTGTTTGGTAATGGCTCTAACTATTCTATTAGTTTGTAAAATCTAAAAGTAGCCTGATGTGTACCCCGGGGAGGGCTCCTCTCAGCATCTGCCAGTATTCACACCCTCAAATATAGTTCAAGGGGCTTTGATTTTGAAAACCTTGGTGATTGCTCTTCAGATTATTAAGCCTTGTTTTCAATTTGATTCAAAATTGAATACAGAAAAGAAAGGCTTCATAATGTGTGTTTTAAAACTCTAATTACATATTTATCCATAATCTATAATGTTCCTAGGATCAGGAAATTGCAAAATGTGCACTATACTCCTGAGGAATATTAAATATTACCGTTGATTAGGACTGTGGCTGATTTTTGATTCACCAGTTGACCAAAATTTCATAAAAGCAACTCAGAACCACTGGGTCAAATGCTATTTGGGGAATTAGAGTGTATTGATAGTCTAAATTAGAACAATGTGATATGCGTGTACATAATGTGCTAAAGTAATTCCATGTACAGTGGGGCTCCCCTTTAAAAATAAAGCAGCAGCTTCCAGACTATATTTTTCTTTGTGCTACTGAAAGGTCATTAACTCACTGTTTTATACTAATTGTTTTATTACATGAAGATGGGTTATTTTTAATTAATATGAGAACAAAAGAAAAATTGGAAGGATTCTTTGGGTAGTATAATAATCACCAAGGAGGGGAAAGAAAAAAAGGAAAAAAGTAAAAAGAAAAAAATGAATGCTTTAGAATTTTCTAAAAATAAATGTGCATAATTAGCATCTGGACTAAGTCCACATAGCTAAGCTGCATTTCCCAGAAAGTGATATTTTTCATCACAGTACGGAAATATTCATTACGAGGGTTGGGAGATATATTGCCATGGAGTACAGGGAGAGGTGACCTAAATAATTGAAGTTTGGGGGTGAAAGAGCTGAGTTCAGGAGGAGGCTGCTCTGGTCTTCCTCATGGCCATCTGAGAAGGAAGCATTCCTGGGTGAGGAAAAATTGCAACTGAGGGAAACCTTTGCTTCTTTTTTTTTTTTTTAAAGATTTTATTTATTTATTTCACAGAGGGAGAGAGATCACAAGGAGGCAGAGAGGCAGGCAGAGAGAGAGAGGGGGAAGCAGGCTCCCCGCTGAGCAGGGAGCCGGATGCGGGCCTCGATCCCAGAACCCTGAGATCATGACCTGAGCCGAAAGCAGAGGCTTTAACCCACTGAGCCACCCAGGCGCCCCAAACCTTTGCTTCTTGATTTGAGTGAAAAAAGGCACTTTATCGATTCATCAGAAGAATGGGATTTTTTAAAAATTTAAAGCCCATCCCGAATATATAACATTTTATCTTCAGAGCAGTTGACTATGCTCATTTATGAAAAAGCTGCAGCCTGGAATGAAAGAAATTAAAATATAAAGGACTACCTTTTATTATATATTTTACATGTATATAAAATGTTACACATGTTATTTTTAAATTATTTATTGTTATAAAATTTATAATAAAATATTTTATTAGTTGTTTATAGAAAATATTTTTATGTTTTATAAAAAGGATGCCACAAAATGCATTTTTATTTTCAATGGCTATAGGCTTTGGCAGTAGCTTCTTCATTATAGCCATTTTATTTAATTCTCATGGATTTCTTTTTTCCCTTAAAGCATAAGGAATTGACATGTTTTTCTTGATTACCTAAACATAATGCTAAGCCTAGACAAAAACAAAACAAACAAACAAACAAACCCAATAATGAGCTAGCAGAGAAATCCTTTCTCTGTGGGGCTCTTGACTACCTAACATTTGAAATAGGTTGTGTTATCCAACTGAGATACAAGATTATATAAATATTTTACATCTCCAAAATGAAGTGAGACATGGGCAGATTAAACCATCATCCAGGAGATCATTCCTTTCCATGTAACAAAACTCTCTTCCCAGCACGGCCTTCTACATACAGTAGGAATGAATAGTCTTTGTCCCTGATTGGCAACCTTCCTTTCCATTCAACTGTTAAAAAGGAAGAAAAAGAAAAACCCAACTTCTGCCCCACATTTAAAATGTCTAATGACAAAATCAAGGTACTATGAAACGAATGACATTTGATGATTTGCTTTTGCATTTTTTCACCATTTCTTTTGCCTTTGTTTTTTTACAACATCGTGAGCAACCAGGAAGATGAAGCTGCACCAATAAGATCAATGGATACTTTAAATGATAAACATTTTATTTTTATATGTGTGCATACAAAACTGTGCACAAGTAACAAACACATCTTCAGTCTTATAATTTGGGCTTTTGCAATTAACCTTGATAATTCAACTTCTCAGCTATAAAGAGAGGATTGTTATGTGTGTTTTCAACTAAAAGAGATAGCTGCTGTCATTAATATTACAGATTAGTTTCACACTGAGTCTTTGTCAAAATGCACTAACTAGTGTTCGTTCAAATAAACTGTTTGTCAGATTCTCTGGCTAAATATTTGTTCTTACTAATTTTGGTACTTGGGAGAGGACATAAAGGAATTGTCTGTAGTGTTCCAGAAAGGATTTTGCCCAGAGGGAGTATTCCCCGTGTCGATTGTCTGTGGATGGAAAGGGTCATAGGTGTAGATCGTATAGAAGGCGTTTTCTTTCACTTCCCACCCTTCAGATTGTGCGTCAAAGATCATGTTACCCGGTCCTTCACCCATCACCTTTCCCTGTGTTTCTCATTTGCTCACAACCAACTTTTGATTGTACTGTGCTCACATGCTGACTAACCAACCGCAGAACTTCTCAGAATTTGGGGAAACAAACTTTAAACTCCCAATCCCTAGTTTCATTTATAATTTTATGTTTTTATGTTCATTAAAGGTTACGACTAGTTGACTTGTAGTTAGTTGCCTTTTTTCCCTTGTTGGTTAACATTTGAACTTAGCTTTAAAAAGTATTTCATTTTAGAAACAAAACACAAATACTGACCACACAACAATGGGAGAATATTTTTTTAGATTGTAGAAGATTCTTTGTTTTCTGAGTTTAATAGGCAGCCAAACTCTGGCTCTCTTAATTTTGAGGCTCTATCAATATTTGCCCTGTATCACATGAACACATCTTAGAACAGTGTTCACCAAGCGTCTAGCCATGTCACAAACAAAAGAGATTATCTCATAGCGCTGACAGTGTCTGAGATGTGAGAGATCAGCTCAAAGTTCTGGAAGAAAAGCACAATCATTGTCCTTCAATACACCCACAGTAGCACAATCCCTGTTGCTGAGTATGTCCTGTACCTTGGTAAACATGGGCTTCCCATGCTGGGTGACCATAGCACACTGGTCGCAGTCCACTGTGATGGATGAGTTGTGGTATGACTCTTTCGAGTGTTTGAGGATGTAATACAGGTCGGTCACCCCTCCTTCAAACACAGTGCTAAAGTAACGAGGGATTAGGGTCCTGCCGATAGCTGGGAAAGAAACACAGAGAAATACACCATTAACAAAAGTATCCAACGGTCCCATGCGACCCACACCATTGCCAGACCTCCAACTGGATACAAATCATTTCAAGAAACCAATCATACACCGAGGTAAATTTCTTTCTTTTATAAAGAGCCATGACCCTTCTGGGTTGCAGTTAGTGAAATAAAATCAGTAACTGTTCAGCAAAATTTGTATATTCATCTCTCCAGATTTTGTGTCCAATAATGTCAGCGTTAGTACTTTAAAAATATCAAGAACAAGAACAAAAATAACAGGAACAAAAGCAATGGCTACTATGAATCTCGTAAGTATCCTCTAAATGAGTACATTTAAAAAAATAAAACACATCCAATCAACTCAGATTTTTCAGTGAATTGTTTATAAGTCAGTCATCCGATCATGTTTTATTAGTAATAGTAGTCATAATGTAAATTTTGATAATGTAATGCTTTGCAGTGTGTAAAGTATTTTGGCATTCTTTCATTGGATCTTCAGAACAACCTCAAGATGGTGGGTAACTGGAAACCAAAAGGATTATCATGCAAAAAAAGGTCATTAGGACTGTATCAAAGTCACATGACTTATAAGTAGATAATTGGGGTCTCTAACTCCACATCTGCAAATATTTACTCTTTTTTTTTTTTTTTTAAAGATTTTATTTATTTATTCAACAGAGAGAGATCACAAGTAGGCAGAGAGGAAGGCAGAGACAGAGGAGGAGGCAGGCTCCCTGCGGAGCAGAGAGCCCGATGCGGGCCTCAATCCCAGGACCCTGGGATCATGACCTGAGCCGAAAGCAGAGGCTTTAACCCACTGAGCCACCCAGGCACCCTGCAAATATTTACTCTTTTCAGCACTATGTCTCCAACTGCTTTAATGATTGAGAATCTGCGTATACAAAAAGGTCCATACCTATATAAATACTAATTATTCTATCTGCTTCTGGAGCTGGTATCTTTCTAGAACAAAAGACCCATTTTAAGAGAACTTGATACCTTCTACTTGGTCTAAATTGGTCTCTTTGATTCCATGTGTCCTGCCCTGCCCCATTTTAGTTTGTACGATCGGTAATTAGCTGGGTCTCTCTGATATATGATGCTTAGGAACACCTAACAAGCCCTTGCTTTAGCAGAGATTTTAAATCCTCTTAAACTGAAAATCCCAACTCATAATATCAGGAATTTTGCCTATGTGCAGATTTTAGGGCAAAGTACTAAAGCACTCTCAAGCGATCCAAGGTTTTTAATAAATCTCTTACATTCACTATATAATGCCTCCTGAAAGACAAAAATAATATTTAAGATAAATAAATTACCAAAGAGAGCTTTAGTAGGAAAGATCATACAATCTTCACTTGAATGTTTTAAAATGTTTAATTTCATTTTAAAAGAATCAATGTTAATCCATTCCATATGGATCTATATCTCTTTTGTACATGGATTTGGGGGGGAAAAAAACTATAAAAAGAATATCCTGCCAAACTGTTCTCTGAAGTAATCTCTAAAGAATCCTGCTGTGGATGACTGGTCTCTGAATAATTTATATAGTTGTTATTGCTTCGTATTTATTGCAGTAAAATCAATCAACAAGTATGTATTAAATATTCCAGGATTTTTGGCAATTCCATTCTAAATAATCCTCACACATACATTTTCCAAACACTGCTTAATCCCCAACAGCGCATGTTCATTTGCTAAATATAAAACTCAAACTTAAGAGTGATTTGAGTCCACCATGTCTTTAAACATACACACAACTGATACTAAAAGGAAAACTTTGTTAATGCGAAAAAACTTATTGTACTTTACTAAACAGATAAAATTAATTTAATGCATTTCAAATAGTCCAAACTAAAACTAATTTCCATAAAACAGCTCTAGCAACTTGACATTTGGGGATCTGTACTGTGGAGAATAAATATGAACCATAAAAATGTAGACGTAGGGTGAAAACATTTCACTACAATATCCAAGGAATTGTCACATTAAAAAAGTTACTGCAAATAAACACCACCAGATTAGCCACATTATAGTTTATTCTTCATGAATCCTGGACCATTTAATTCCTTTGTAGTAGTATTTGCTATATGTTATCGTTTTCATTCAGAGAATAAAAAAATTGAATAGGGATAAAGGTTGCAACTTCTTAACTTTAAATCTCAATTTTTAATTACCTCTCCAACTCCAGAAAGTATACAAACTATATAGTAAATATACTTAGAGGGAAATGTAACTTTGCTTTATTTAATATTTTCTAGCACTCTTGAAACTGATTGTTAGGGATACCTGAGGTCTGTGTTCAGCCCCTTTTCTTTGTGGAAACAATATATTTCCCCCATGGTCTTGTGTGGACCAGCACTCACAAAACTCCATTATCCACTGTTGTAGACTGCTACTGGTGGCCCCAATGAACCAGGACAATTGCATTCACATCTTTGTGGATGTAGTCTCCTCTCCTCAAATCTGGACTGGGCTCTATGATCCATTTTAATCAATAGAATGGGACACAAGTGATCTTGTGTCAGTCTTGGGCTAAATCTTAAAAAGGCCTAGAGAAGCTTCTACTTTGCATTGGGGTGGGAAGTCAGTGACTACGCACAAAGTTCAACCACTCTGACTGCTGTAGTGTGCGAAGCCCAACCAATTGGAGCAGTCACATGAAGAACTGAGTCTTCCAGTTGACAACCCCAGTTGAGCTACCAGGAAACAGCCAGCACCAACTTGAATGAGGGAGGTAATCTTGGAAGTGAATCCTTGAGCTCCAATTAGCTGCCTCAGGCTCGTGTCACATGAAGTGGGTATGAGCTGTTCCCCATAGTTTTGCCCAAATTGTAGAACCATGAGTAAATAAATAAATAAATGTACTTTTAGCCAATAAGTTTTTTTTTCAGTTTTATTGAAATATTGACATACAGCACTGAGTAAGTTTAAAGTGTACAACATAGCCGATAAGTTTTTAATGTAACAATGGAAAATCACAGCACCTTCCAACCTCCTAAGCTACAAAGATGGGCAAACTAGAATCCTCTCTGAAAGACAAAAAGGGCAGTCTTGCCACTAAAAATGTGTATTATAGAAACACAGAAGCTTGCATAGAGAGGAAAGCAGATTAGAGAGACAGAAAGTTTTTGTGGACTGATTTGGGGCCTCGTTATAGTTAGGACTGAAACCCAGTTCCATCCGTTCGAGGTCCTGCTTCTGTGAGATGTGTACCTCCTGCTTCTTTTGCTTAAGTGGGTTTGTGTAGCTTTCTGTCATTTGCAAACATATGAACCCTGGTTAATGCTGTCCCACTCCAGCATGGACTAGAGTAACAAATGCTAATGTAAAAGGAAAAGGAAGAGATGAGAAAAAATTAACTATAAGAGATAGCTGAGTCTTTTTGTGCAACATCATGTGTCAGTAGCTGAAGGGGATATAAAAGGTGTGTCAGAGACTGTATTCATTTTCTATACCTGCTGCAACAAATTACTACAAACTTAATGACTTAAACTCTCTTTATTGATTATCTCATAGTTCCTGACAATCTGACATGGGTCTTGCTGAGCTAAAATCAAGGTGTCAGTAGGGCTGTGTTCTTTTCTAAAGGCTCTAGGGGAGAATCTGTTTTCTTGTTTTTTCCATAATCTAGAGGCTGGCTGCTTTCCTTGGCTATGTCGCCTTCTTACATCATCCATCAGCAATAGTGGTTGGAAATTTCCTCCCCCTCCTACTTTTTAGGACCCTTGTGATTGCATTGGACCCATCCAAATAATCCAGATAATCTACTATCACAAGGTAACATATTTACAGGTGCCAAGGGTTAGGACTGGACATCTTTGGGCACCAATATTCCACAGAGTTCTTGTTCTACCAGGGAGTATATACAAAATATAACGCACACACGACAAGCAATATATAGATAATGTGCAGTGAAGGGGACAAATAACCAGAAGAAAAACAAAAAAAACACATGTGCTTGAGGAAATCACTCTGTAACTCATTCATTGATTTCTTCTATAAACATTCACTGAGCCCAGAGTAGGTGTAAAGCTCCTTAGTAGGTGCTAGAAACAGAAGAATAGATTTTTGTCCCTCTCTTTCACTCACTCTAACAAGAGAGTTAACAAATATGTAAGCATCTGTAATACAACGTGATAATAGATTAAAAAAATGAATTTGTGATTTTGGACTCTTTGCTTGTTTCTTCTGAATCCTGATTTCAAGGTACAACTTTATTATTTTTGGAGTACTGAGAAGATTAAAATGTCCTTTTAATTTAGTAAATCATGCAACTGCACTTCACAGCCTAATAGACATGACTTTAAATCAGTGAGTGCTTCAGAGTTAGATATCGTGGTCCCCTAACTCATCAGGCACACCAGTTCTGAATCTATTCAAATTTTATACTGTTATATTCATATGTTACACTTATACTTTACATTTATACTTTAATCCTTCGAATTAAAAATAATTTAAATATTGATATACCGAAATCTACATTGTGCTCCCATGGAAAGGATTACATCTTCAAATATTCTTGTATAGAGGTTAAGACTATAGTAGATTATAAAAGAAATTCCATTTTTCTTACACATTTAGGTCTAAGTTCCAAAAGTTGGGAAGGAGAAATATGGTGAACATGATAGCACAAGAAGATTTTCTATGAGTGAAATATAGGGGAGTTCAATACAACATATACAATTTATCTATATTCTTATGAAAGATAAGAAAATGACAGATTTAATTATTGAGAAGCCTGAAATGTATATAAAGAATGTCTAAATAATACTCTATGTTGTATATAAACATTTAGAGATAGCTAGACATTTACTCATAGCTAATTTAGATATTAAGATTTAAATTCCAGGGCACCTGGGAGGCTCAGTGGTTAAAGCCTCTGCCTCCAGCTCAGGTCATGATCTCAGGGTTCTGGGATCGAGGCCCGCATCGGGCTCCCTGCTCAGCAGGGAGCCTGCTTCCTCCTCTCTCTCTGCCTGCCTCTCTGCCTACTTGTGATCTCGCTCTCTGTCAAGCAAATAAAAAAAAATCTTAAAAAAAAAAAAAGATTTAAATTCCAGTTCCTTGGGAGGTTCTTTTTGTTCTGTTTTGTTCCCAACCATTAACCCCATTCTCCAGAAGTTCTTGCTATTGGGGTTGATAGGCTGATGATTCTGGGGAGCAGTATCTAACTCTCATCTTTTCTCATAAGTAATACTTGTGGATATTAAGATATCTACAGGATACTTATAGATATTAGCTGATTTCCCCCATTTAGAAACCAAATGGTACATACCGAGACCTCTTAGTCATTGAGAAGATATAAACCACTGTGCATCTGTTGTTTTGAGCATTTCATCTCTATTAATCATTATGAAATGCTTTTCTTAAACTCTTAAGAATGTGTATAGGTAGTTCACATGAAAGAGATTATCAGTAGAAAATAATCATATAGGAAAATGTTCAAATCAGTAATCAAAGTACAAAATAAAACAGTAATGAAAAGATTAAAACAAAAACCTGGTGAGGTTGTAGTGAAACAGACATACTCGAACACTTCTAGGCAAAACAACATAGCCATTACTCCTTATCTTGAGACTTTAATTCTTTGTTAGGCGTAAATACCCTTGCCAAGCTGCAGTTCTAACATGCAGATCTTAAGTGCTCTGAACTTCTCCAAGTCCTTTGAGAAAATACTATCTAAAGTTACGACTTTTTGACTTGGGGTGATCATTTACTATTCTAAATGCCTGTAATTTCTATCTTTCAAAGACAATTCACTTCAAAAAAAAGTGAAAAGGGTTGAGGAGAGTAACTAAAATGTATACTAAGAGGATGTATTAGTATTAGTGCCACTTAACACTTGACAATTACTTAACTAAATGATTTTCTCCTCTTTGGAAAGAGAAAAACCATACAACCACACATTTGTATTTTTAATTAGGCAAAGTTTGACTATAATAAAATCATCAATTACTATAGTTTTAAAAACATCTTTTGTAAATGCGATAAGGATAAATTGGCTGTCTGAATCTGGGTAGTTTTATATAGTTGTTCTAAGGCTGCAGTACCTCAGAAATCCATATGGAAGTACTACTGAGATAAGTAATAAACAAAAGATTCATTAAAATTAAACTTACGTGTATTCAGAAATCAGCAAATATATTGTGCTAACATGTAAATGGAGATGCTCCTAGTAGTGAATTAAACAATACTGGTGATTTCATTTATAGTAAATAACCATTATAAATAGCCAAAACACAGGAAATAAACAGGCTTGAAATTAAATAGGGGTGATAGAGATTCAAAGCAAATTCCTTTGTCTTGAAGGGAAAGCAGGTCAAACGAACTTTATTTTCATAAGTTGACATTTGAAATCTTTTTTTTTTTAGATTTTATTTATTTATTTGACACACAGAGAGATCACAAGTAGGCAGAGAGGCAGGCAGAGAGAGACGAGGAAGCAGGCTCCCTGCTGAGCAGGAAGCCCAATGGGGGGCTCCATCCAGGACCCTGAGATCATGACCTGAGCCGAAGGCAGAGGCTTTAACCCACTGAGCCACCCAGACGCCCCAACATTTGAAATCTTTTATTAACATATATTTTAATGCCAACACCTTTTACTTCTTTTCTCAACCAAAGCAATTTGATTTAAATATCTTCTTTCTGATTACCTCTCTTACTATTTCAAATATTCATTCATGTTATAGATGCTTATTAAGTACCAACTCTGGGCCAGACATTGTTCTAGGGACTGGACACTAACAGCAGGTGAGTGAAGAAGCAGAGTAAACTTGGTGGTGAGGGAGGGCAAGCTAGTTTAGACAGGCTGGCACAGTCAAGAGAATGAGATAACAGATGAGCTCAGAAAAAAAGAGTCAGGACCAGATCATGTGGAACTTTCTAGGCCATGGCAAACCAGCTGCAATTTATTCTTAGTGCAATGAGATCTCACTGGAAAATTTTAGCCAAGGATAAGATCGGATGAAATATTCTATTCTTTTTCTTTTTTTAAATATACTTTATTTATTTGAGAGAGAGAGAGAGTGCACAGGCAGGAGCGGGGGAAGGTACAGAGGGAGAGGGATAAGCAGACTCAGCTACTGAGCTGGGACCCTCACGCAGTTCTCAATCCCAGGACCCTGAGATCATGACATCAGTCAAAGTCAGATGCTTAACCCACTGAGCCACACAGGCGCCCCATATTTTACTCTTCTTAAACGTATTATTCACCTGCAAACAAAATCCCAAACTCCATAAAAAATATGTGATCCTCCTAGAAATGTAATTTGTGTTTTTTCTTCCATTTTCTACCTATCAAATATTTTAATAACTGGACTAACACTTTAGTGGACCACCTTGTGCTAGGTGTTAGAGAAATAATGATGACCACGATAGACCTCATCTTGCTCTTAAGAAGGATCTGATCAAGTTGTAGAAACTTACAGGTACGTGTGCCTCATTTCATCTCATTCAGCAAGTATTTTGGCATATTCAGGTAATATTGGGTTCTGATTCTGTCAGCCATACCACAGGGTATTTCTCTCAGATGTGTGCTTTTCATTGTGGGCAAAATTCTTTTATCCCTTTATCCAAAGTACTGACATTGGGCAGGAATCGTGGTCTGGCCATGGCTGGACCTCTTACCATGAGTTAACGTCCCTTGGGGATGAAATTAAAATCCTTTACTGATTCTCAGAATAAGGCCATGCTCTAGTTACTGATACCCTATGGGCTAGTACAAAGTCAATAATGTGTTAGAGTAAGATCTAAAGGATGAATAGACATCAATCAGGAACAGGGGGCCAAGGGAATAGCATGCATTAGGGAGCATCATGCATTTCCCATGATTTGGACTGCTGCCTGGACCAGATATTATATATTATATATTTGTACCTTAGACGGTCTTGCCTGGATGAACTTCATTGCATAGACTTGTCTCACTCTTTTCTTGTGACAGTACCATATTCTTTTAGGTATCCAAACTTCAGCATGCAGTTTAGATCTGATGGATATTTTTCTGCCCTCTGAATATTTTTTTATTTCAACATTTTCATAACAATATTCTATTCTTCAAGATGAACCTTATGATAGTTTTGTCAAATTCTCCCTTCTCCCCGACTCCAAGGTTGGAAAGAGGTTAATTTAAATTCAATTTGATTTACTAAGAAAGAGTTGGAATCTTTAAAATAACCAATCTTCCCATACAGGAACATGAAATGTTGATCCATTTAAGTCTATATCTCTACCACAAAATAATTCTGTAGTTTGCTACATACAAATAGCTAACATTTCTTGTTGAGATAATTCTTAAATATTTTAGTTATGCTGAATGGATAATGCAATTTTTTTCATTATATTTCTATTTGGAACACAGACACCTAATAGAATGCACTTATTAATTTTAATAGTTTTTTGGAAGACTTTTACAAGTTTTCTAGGTGAAGAAATCCCCATTCCCAAATATGATAGTTTTGTTCCTTTCTTTTTTTCGAATATATTTATATCATTACTTTCTCATCTTATTGCAATGGTTAGAAGAGAGCTTCTAGGTAAAAGTATTAAATGATGAGCGAAGTAGCTGATTTTCTTTTTTTTTTCCCCATGAATTTTTAAGGGAACCCCTCTAGGATTAGGGGAAGTACTATATGCTGATTTGAGATCAGATCATATTACTTATAATGGAAAAAAATCAAATTATTATTCCAATCTTTGTTTTTATGATTTTCTTTTTCATACTGACGGATGTTTAATTTGATCAAATGCCTTCTCAGCTACTACTGAATTGGTGGTCTAATTTCCCTTAGAAAGCTATCTATTAATAAATTTTCAATTATTGAATAATGTTTTTACTCAGTATAAACCTTCCTCTCTTCTGCACACATACAAGCATATATTTTGTATAAACTTTTGCATAAATTCAACTTATGGATTCACTTATTCCTTTAACAAATATCCACACAAGTGATGCTCTCTATAAGGCACTATTCTATAACTACAAAATTGGAATGTTAAAGCCACGGAAGACCTCAAGTGTAGTCTGGTGATTCCCAGTAGCATTTTCTAATTCCAATGGACTTCTGAAGATTTTATAATGTACCCCTAGATACATAGTGCCATATTTCAAGAATACCATTAAAACAAAGACTATGCCTAGCATGTTTCTCTGATTTGAGTAAGAATGAACTCAACTCATGGTATTACTGATTAGCTCCTGATGAGTGATTATGAATAGCACTTAACATATGTGGAAAAAATATAATACAAAATACTAACAATTATTTAATAAACGTAAATAGGTTATCCATGATTTTATTCCATAGCCTTACTTGACTGCAGAGGAATGTGACAGTCAGAGAAGTAAAACCACATAGCTACATGGAGCCAGGGTGGGGTAGAGTAGAATGCTTGTTGTAATCAACCAACACTGGTTTATTTTTATGCCTGAATTTGATTTTTATTAATTTTCAAATTACATAGGTGATACACATGCAAAAATTAACACATTACCGTTGCAGAAACTCACCGTTTACTAGATTTGATATCTTTATCTAGACATAGAGCCAGCCCGCACTTTCTAAACTCCCTTTCTGCTGGGCGCTGCCCATTAACCAGGGTCCGATGGACATTTCCATGGTTTTAATTCTTTTCAACCACGTAGACATAAAGAGGGAAAATTCAACTTCCAGACATGACAAGTAAAATCGTTCTGTGTGTAATTGGCACACTCCTCCCCACCTCTGATGATCAGATGTTGCAGATCCTGCAAGGGAGTCCATGGAACCTCCTGAAGGGAAGAGCTAGGAGAGGGGAGGAACTTTGGGTCCCAGAATCGCTACCAGAAAGAGAGCTGCTACATATTGGGACAACCCATCTGGGGGTTTTCTATTGTGTTAAGCCACTGGGATTTCAAGATTTATTTGTCTAAGTCACTAGGGTTAACTAATACAGTTGCTAATAAGTCTAAAGTTTCCATGAGCAGCCTGTACCCACCAATGTCAGTGACTTCACTCCTTCCTAGGTTACCTTTGTTATCAGAATGTTATGTAGGCTTCTAGATTTTTAAATTATACACTTATATCCATATATATGTCCCCATAGAAAACACGTATCATTTTGTGTGAGTGCCTTTTGTCTTATTTTACATAGAAGTTATCATAATAAATGTATCCATAAGGAACTTGTTGTTTTCACTCAATGATATATATTTTTTTGAGCTCTAAGGTTAATTCATTGATTTTAAACACTGCATTGTATTCCAGAGTACAGCTCTTTCACAGGTTATTTAGACATTCCCTTGGTGAGGGACGTAGGGATTGTTTTTCAACCCTTTCTAGTAGGGTAGATCCTGAAAGGGGAAAAATATATATATAATATACACACACACATACATACACACATGTATATATGTATATACATGTACATATATGTATATATACAGCCATACAAGTATATATACATACATATATATACATATTTTATTTAACTAGCTACCAGCAATCACCCTTCAAAGTGGTGTGACCATTTGGCCCTGGTAGTAATACATGTTTTACTCACAACTTCACCAGCACTGAATGTTATGAAGTTTTACTTTTTTTTTTTTTTTTTTTTTTTGCCTTTTAGGTCACAAAGCATGTCCCTTACAAAGGGACAGTGGCAGTCCTCAAGTCCTCAAAGCTTTATCTACATGTTGATGGTGAAATTAAGTCATTAACCCAGCTCATATGGTTATTACTCTGGGTGAATTATCCTCATCTGATGTTTTCAGATGGTTTGCAGTTGTTTGTTTGTTTGTTTTTAATTTTTCACTCCAAACCTATTCACTCATCTAAAGGAAAAATGGCTCCAAGAAAGAGAAGTGAGAAAGACTGCATTCTTTGATTTTTCAAAGGTGCCAAATGTCAAGAATTCTTATGAAATTATTTCAACATGATTTATTGGGCCTTCTCAAACTTAAACCCATAGGGACACCAAAAGTCATTCCATTTTTGTGTTTTAATATCAGCACAATTCAATGGACTTAGAGAAATGTTGCCAGAGAAACAGACAAATGTGTGTGATTCCAAACTTAATAGAAAGCAGAGCTTGGCAAACTTTAGCAACAAATGCCAAGAGATGATTTCCTCCCTGTAGAGAGACCCAGACTTGGGTAGAACGAGGCCTTCCCTTTGGGCTGGATATTGCACAAGACATTTCCTCTAAGGTGTTAAGTGGTCACCAAAATAGAAGCTAATAAAATATGACCTTTTAGAGTGGATTTTGAAGTCAAGGAAAAGGTTTACAGAATTAAAATAACAAATGGGCTGTCTCCACCACCTTTCTCTTGACTCCACTTCAATCCCACCCACTTCCACAATGTTTCTGTGTTGGGCTTCTCAAAACCTTTGCCCCTGAAGCATCCTCGGCCTCACAGGTCCTAGACTCCCCTCTTCTGCTTCACCCCATGTCCTAGGCCTCCTCCTACCTTGTTTCCAGCACCGTGTTCTCTGGCCGAGCAAGCAATTACAAACTTGGGTGCCACGGTGAAACTTCTGGATTTATCTACTGGCTGTGCCATGTTACTCACTGGGTGACCTTGGACAAATCATTTGTGCTCTTTTACACCCCAGCTTCTTTGCGTGTCAAATAGGAATAAACAAGTCACTAGTTTAGCGAGCTGCTACAAGTATTCATAACATAATCATGGGTGTTCAGGGCTGAGCACAGATTCTGACTCTGCTAAGCACGACCGAATGTCATCAGCCCTCTATCACTTCTCTCAGCATGGTCCATGCAACTTACCTCGCTGCATTGGAATCACCAATTTCATCATCTTTCCTCCAGTGACTGCAGTTCCCTGAAGGCAGGGAACATTCCCTGATCATTTCAGTACCACAGCACATTCATGATGTAAACAGCTACTTAAGAGATGTTTGACACATGGATGAATGTGGACTTGGCATGTCTATTGAAACAGTCTGCCAAGCTCAAGCTGGTTCTGTGCACACATGGGTTTCTAATGCAGAGGCAAAGCCACTTTCAGAGTTTAGGGCCAGAGAATCAAAGCCACAAGAAGGAGAAAATAAGGTTTTAGGGCCCCGTACCTGGAGTGTTCATATCTGAATGCTCTAATCCTGATAATTAAAGATTAGAGACTAATCATTTCAAAGGACTCATTTTGGGATTAATGTTAATTTTGGGTTTTGCAGGTAAAAAAAAGCATCCTATCTGAGGAGACTACTTGTTCGGAGGAGCTTCTCCCTTATTTTATTTATGTGTACAAGTCATAAACATTTAAGTCAATAAAAAAATGGATGCTTTTTTAAAAAGAGGGGAAGGAAGGAAGGAAGGAGGGACAGAAGGGAGGGAGGGAGGGAAGGAGGGAGGAAAAGAAAGAGAAAGAAAGAGAGAGAGAGAGAGAAAGAAGGAAAGAAAGAAAGAAAGAAAAGAGAGAGAGGAGAGAGAGAAAGATATGGACTCCATTTGCATGCCAAGTCAGCATTCCAGGGGCACTTTATAGGGAAGTAAAAATCCTTGGAAATGAGACGTAGTAAAAGAGGGTCAGCTTCACATTCCACAGAAGTCCACTGGGGGTTGTGCCTCTGACCCTCGGATTGTGTCTACAAGAAAAGGAACAACCATTCTGACAGTGAATTAAATGTTGCATAGTCTTTCTGGCAGCCAAAACGCACCCACCCAAGTTTGATAAAACCGCATGGGCGCCAGCTGTTGGAGTCTCACATACTGTGTGCAGATTTTTAGAAAACTTAGGACTCAAGCAAGGAAAGGAAGCCTCTGGGCATCTTGCAGGTTCTGAAACGGGTCTGGTTTGTCCAAGACTTGGTGCCAGCCTAGTTTCCCGAGCTTACACACACCAGTAATGTTCCTCGGGGTCAAACGACATCAAGAACCTCCATCCCGATCCACCACTGTGTGACAGTCCCTTCCCTGAAACACCCTTGTCTCCCTTCAGTGAGAGGGCTATGGCTCCACTACCCAAGATGAAATGACACTTATGGCCTTTGTCTGTACTCCATTGCCTTTGGGAGGAGACGTGACCCTCTTTCCAGGAGATAAGGAGCACCATACATCTACTGGACCATGTGCCCCAGAGGCAGGATCCCTGTGTCTAGACTGGCATGGCTCTGGCTTCTCTCTGGCTCTCCACTTTCTCCTCTGTCACTATTAAGAAATGATAAAATTTCCAGGCATCCTTCTGGCCTTGCTCTTCCCAGAACCTGCCAGGCTTGACCTTCTCCCAGTAGAGGGCCACAGGGTCAAGGGCATGGAACTGGAGCCACTCCCACCTGGACTTGAATCCGAGCTCTGTCCCATAGCTGCTGTGGGACTTTGGACAAGTGGCTTAATTACTCTGGCCTCACGGTTCTCTTTTGTCAAATGAGGATGAGAACAGTGCCAGCCTCATAGGGGGTTCATATAGAGCACTTAAAGTCATCTACGAAATGCTCTCACCTCTGACTAAGCTCTACATCCATACCTTAATTAATTTTTCTTCATAATAATCATCACTATTCATATGATGTTATTTTGGTATGTTACCTGCTCCTTCACAAGAAACTCAAAGCAGTGAGCTTGTTTACCCCTGGCTATGTTCTCAGAACCTAGAGCAATGTGGAAGATGTAAAAGACACTTAGCAAATAGTTATTGGCGGACTGGGCTTTGCATGGGTGCACATTAAGTCATGGATAGTAGTTGTTCTATTAGTTTATCCTCATTATTATTAACTTGTCAAAAGAATTAAATAACATGGAGCATACCTGAGTATTGAGTATGTGTTCAACACATAGTGAATAAAATCTAGAAAGAGAAGAAGAAAGCATGGGAGAGAGAGGACCAATGGAAGGAAGGAAAAAAGGGTAGGCATATTCTCAAACAGAAGTGCAGGGAGAAGAACCAACTTTACGTATGCAGAGGCACTGAGGGAAAATGGTGGGCAGTGCTAGGAAGAGAGGAGATGGGCCAGGGCCACAGAAATCCTGGGCCAAGCTCCTGTGCATAAGTGGAGCTGGTGGGTCAGAGAGAGAAGGCCACCAGAAATCATTTGGTGAGCGACTTGCTACTGCATTGGAGCTGCGTGGTAGTTGCAGTTGGGATTTGGAGGCATCTCCTACACCAGAGACAGTGCCTTTGCTATTTCCCAGGGGTTGGAAATCAGGCATACAGACCTTTCTGCCTGCTCAAGTCAAAGGTCCTCAGACTTCCCTGTAAATGAGCTGACTCTGCTCTCTTCCATTCTCTTACTCACTGGGTGGTTAGAGAGGAATCAGCCTGGGGTAGTGCAAGAAACACAGGCTTTGGAATCAGACAAACAGGGCCAAATCCCACTTCTGCTTTTACAGGGAGCCATGTTTTAGTTAATGGGAATGTATCCACTTGTTCTTTTTATCTACAACCTCCCACTCACGGTCCCCATATAAATACACATGCATTATGCACCCAGGTGGCTGGTCACATGCTAGTTCCATGGGGATAATACTCTTTCCTTTCTAGTAGACCTTGAGGATGCATTGACCTTGAGAAAAAGTACACTGAGTGTCTAGCCAAGCTCCTAGGACACAGCCGTGCTCAATAGACTACCAGCTGGGGATGCACAGTTAAGGCAAGTATCAATAACTGCTTACTGAGGTGGAGAAGAAAGGTTAAAATACAGACACCACATCAAGGATCATATAAATCTTGTCTACCTTCCACCACCTACACACCTAAAACCAAGATGATTCTAAGTGTTTTCAAAAAGGAATTTGCAAGATGGCTGCTAGAAGATTTACAGATGTCAGTGCATGGTCCGCACACCATGCTGTCTTTCTTTCTAGCAAACCCAGGACTAATTCCACTTACTTGTCTGCAGTTCCTGACTTGTCCAAGACTCCAAAGATTAAAAACTGCAGGGCAGGTTAACCTAGGTACATTGCTCCCACTTTTCTCTTACTGTCTTCTCAAACCTTTGGAATTTGTATGTATTCTTTTTGTTTGCGTTTGAATGACCGCTAGTACGTACCTGGCTACTTTAATGTCTCTTCAAAAGGTTTCTCCCTCCATTTCGCCTCCCCCCCCTTTCTCCTTACCCCCAAGGCCTTTGTTATCAGAATTTCAACCCCTCCTCGGAGGGAACATTTTAGCAGCATAGGTTTATGGCTACCGTAAAGAAGAAAGTTTGAAAGGCAAAGCCGGAGACGTGATCACCAGCTTTATAACAAACTCCTGTCAAAACATAACAAACCACGGCCAGACATGAGCCACAGTGACAGAATGCAAGGCCATAAAGATGATGGAGATCAGACGGGACAGGCACTTTATAGAAACAAACACCTTCCTTGCAAACAGATAGAGCAAGCCTAGCACTGAAAACCCTTCCTGAGGAAAAAAAAAAAAAAGGTCGGAAGAAATAAGGACAAAAACATAAAATTCAAATGACAACCCAGCCCAAGGAGATAAACCCAAGGCAGACAAAGAATCCAATTTTACTAAATCAAGCCGACATCGCCTTCTGACTTTAATTGACCTCAGTAAGCTGGATCCTGAACAAACATAAAATTAAGAAGTGTGTAACATCCAGTGGAGAAATGGGCCATCAGTTTGGAGGTGTTGGAAATTTCACTCTCTCAGGACACCCTTGGTTCTCTATAGGAAACGTGAAATCATGCATTTCACTGGTGGTAGCCATAGTGCCTGGCATGAGGTCAGAGATTCCGTTCCTAAGACTACCACAGGGAAGATTCCAGATCTGAGCTCTGGATCCTGCAAAATGTCCAAACAACTGTTCAGGTTTCTATGGTATTGTCATTATTGGAAAAAAGTAAGCACAGGAAGAGGAAATGGGACTAATATATGTAGCTTATGGAGATGCCAAGGGAAACTTTGTCTTCCACTACATTGGAAGCATTACAAATGGAAGAAGCCCCACACTGGTCTCTATTTACTGGACTCCCTTAGTTACTAAGGGTCGTACATTTTGAAAAATCTCCCCATGGTCTCTCTGGCTTTCCTCTGCCAGGCATTCTTTCCGATTCTTCTTCCTTCCTTTATTTCTTTCTGGATAACATCTCTTCTTCAACTCCCAACTTGGGAAGTACTTCCTCCAAAGAGCCTTCTCTGATCTTCACAGGCCAGGCTGGTTAGGTATATCTCCTGCAAATTCCACTGACGACCTATACTTCTCGGTTATAGGATTTATCACATTACAGTGGTTCTCAACAAACTATACCTGGGGAGCACATGGGGCTAAAGTTTCCAGGTCTTATTCCCAAAAGCATCCGCTTCAGTAGGACTGGGATGAGGTCAAGGTCTGGAAGTTGTAACAAGTACCCCAGGTGCTTTACATGACAGTGATCCCCAGACCATATTCAGAGACACTCTGCCTGATTTGAATTTGATTCAGAGACACTCTGCCTGATTTGACAATTCAAATCCTCCAAATTTGTCCTCTTAGTATGTACATTCCATGCGAACAGATGCTATATGTATCCATAGGACTTGTGAGAGCACCCAGCACCCACTAACATCCACCCCCATATATGTGTATCTGTGTCTATGGGTCTGCATATATGTTTGTATCTGTACACGTGTACATGCACACAGGTACACACTCACGCAGCTGAGTGAATATGACATGAAGTTGTATTTGCATATTATAGTTTGCTCTGTTCAACTGGTTTGAAAATGACCATGGCATAAAGTACTGGAGTGCAGTGTCTCATCTGCTCTGGTTATCATGGACCCACCCACGACTGCCAAGAGAATGGGTGGGGTTCTTGGAAAACAAAACCAAACCAAGAACTCCCACTTACTATCACTAACAACTGGGTAACATGCTGGCCACCTCGGAGCTGCCAGAAACTCTGCCGGCTTCACCCAGCTGATTAATCCAAGGTGCAGACCCTGACCAAGCGAGTTCAGTGCTACCAAGTGGGAGCCTCTACTCTTGGCACTTCCTCCGAGAGGGCGGATACTTCAATTTCCAACAACCAAGACCGCGGTAGGCCTGAGTGGCTAGATAATTGTGGGAAAGACATCTGAAAGGTGAAGTCTCTTTTCTAACACCCTCAAACTGTTCTATTTCTGAGACTACCCACACTCCACTTAACATGTTAAAATACAATTGAGTGCTGAGCTTTACCCAGGGTTCATTATAGTGGGGACTTTGCATGATGAATTTTTTGGAGATGAGGGATTTGCAGTAATCGAAGAAGGTAATTCCCAGAGCCACCAGGCCACTGTGAGCATGTATGAATTGATAACCAGGGTGATCATTCGTGCAATTTCAGGCTGTGGAGATAAGAACAATATCTCGCTAGTGGATAATATCAGTTGTCAAGCATATGTTTTATAAGCCCCAGAACTCCCTCTTGTTTTTGCAAGCTGCTGGTGGATATCTTTGGTTTTTTTTTCTGGCTACATAGAACTTTGAGACGATTTTATTCTTTTTTCCCCCCTCCTTTACCAGAGAAGTTAATCGTAGAGAAAATTTAAAAAGACAAAAAAATCAAGATAGGAGATAAAAATATTATGAATAAGCATTTCATCAGCCCTTTAAATACCACTAAAGGGATTTTAAATGCACATTTGAATATCTATAGCCAATGTGGGGAGGATCTTCTCTGTGCCAGATGCACCGCTTTCTCTTCCTGAAGAATTGTCCGGGTTGGGATGTAATTGTCTGCTGCCTCTCTCTAGCCCCTGGTTGTCCAAAAGTTCCATGAGGCAAGGGACCCCATCTGTCTCAACCACCTCCACCGTTTGAATGTCCAAAGCAGTGCTTGCCACAGTCGCCACACGATTAATGTGTTCATTCATCACATTGTGTCTCCAACAGCTGGAACACAGGGCTGATCAGGTAGACTGGGATCAGGACCCAAACACGGCAGATATGATCGAGAGAAGGGATGAGCCCATAGGCAGAAGTATAGGCAAGAGAAATCAGACAAGAAGGAAGGAAGTTCTGAGCTGCAAGAATTAAAGGACTCGGGCCATTTAGAAGAGGCTAAAATGAAACATGAAGAACATGAGCAGGGAGCAGGTAAGAAGTGTGTTCCAAATCAACAGAGAACTAGTGTTGCCAAGGAATGTCTCTCCAGACTTTTGAGGGCCCTCCCTCATGGAGGAATCCCCGTATGGCGACACTCCTCACCTCTCTCTCCCTCTTCATTCACTCGGCCTGGGGGAAGCAGGGTGGTGAGAAATCTTTTCAGAGTTTCAAGTTCAAAATGAGAAACCGGCCAAGTATAGCCCAGCCCCATCTTCTTCCTTTTCTTGTGTGTGTAAAAGCCCTACAAGGAATGCGTGCTCTGCTCAGCTTCTCCAAGGGAAGACCCTGCTTTACACAGCGAGCAGGCTACACTGAGAAGTGGGTAAGTCGGTCTCCATGTTCTTGGATTTAATATTAGGAAAGCCATGGATAGCTAGAGATACAAATCATGTTCTCCAATAACTGTTTGTGCCAGAATTGTGGATGGTGTCTTTTATATCTGCCATCCCTTCTGTCTTATTTCTCAATGGGTTCAGACCTTAAAGGTTAAAAAAACGTGTCATTTATTGTGATCTCAAATCACTGAAAAACAATCAGAAGGTAGTAAGCAAACTCCAACCCGATTCAATTTCACAGATGCTTTTCACTCACTTCATGTGTGTACAGCACCGTGTTGCATTTCGGAGTGATTACAGCAGGACCGAGACAAAGTTTCAGGCCAGGGTACCTCCAGTATGTTCTAGACTCAAGACAGAGGAGTAGGATGTCATGATAAATGAGTCAATGACAAATGCCACTGTCCAGTGTCCAGGTTCAGATATCCAAACTCTTTAGTGGACCTGGGATTTCTGTAGCCCCAAATGCATCTTGTAACATGAGCTCCTTGAGAGCAAGAACTCATGTCTGAGTCTTAGTCTTGGTCCCAGTCCATAGAACAAGGCTTGGCCAAGAGCACCATCATGGGATGATTGGCTAGCTGAACGGACAGAGGAATCCTGCTGGATATCAGAAGATGTGTGTTGAGAAGAAAATAAAAATCACCTCCACTTCAAATGATAATAGAAAGGATTTCAGCTCTCCTAACAATTTTGCTTCTAAATAAATTATGTAAATTTAGGAAGGTATTTTCAAAATTAATATAGTGGGGATTTTTTCCTAGCTTAAGAACCATATTTCAGCAGTACAAATGTAGGTGCTTTGAAGTAAAGACAGATGATGTCTGCTAGGCAGGTGGATAATAAATCTATATAAAGAGCTCCTGCCTCTTCCTACTATGAGTCTTTTCCTTTGGTCATGCAGCCAGGAAATAATCGGTGGAACAGTGAAACTAGCTTTTTGATAGGAAAGGCTACTTTGATTTTCTAGATGAATGGGCCAGGACCAGTTGGAGAACCAACAGTGAATGCTTATTTAGACTCAGAGAAACCACAGATTGGATTATACATTTCAAGGGGGGAACAAATAAAGATAAAAACAAAAAGTACAAATGTCTGGCACGCAGGAGGCATTCAATGAGTATTGGTTGAATGACATACATGAAATAGCCATATGTTTAAAAAGGAAAGCCAGGATGGGTACAAATCACACATCACTGACATGAGGCAGTGCTTCAAGTTACAGCGATGGCTTTTTTATGATTTTCCCTCCGCACCAAAGCTCCTGGGTCTTCAGGAGGCCTTGGGGATTAAAGATAAAATATCAAAAAGAACAATAGCTATTGGCTAACTTCATATGGCAGTTTTGAATGAAGGCTTTAGAGTTCATCTTTTACTCCGCAGACACAAGTTATTAAGGGGTTTGAGCAAGGCAGGAGCTGATCTGGATTTAAATATTTCTCAGCTTCAAATTTCTATGACTTTTTTTTTTTTGTAGCAGCCCAGTATGACTTAGTTTTCTCTGTTAATATTTGTATAAAATTATTGAGGAACTAAGAGGGAATTTTATGGATCTGGGGTGGGGTGAAAGCACGCGTTAATGGGGAAAACATGCAAATGTCTATGTGCAGAAAGAGTCATTTGTGTAATTTCAGTGAAAACCTCTACAAAAACAATGTCATAAAAAAGCTTTGTCTTAATGTCTGGCATCCTTTATAATGGCCTGATTCTGATGAACTTATCACTCTATTGATGCCTCATTTTATCATGTTTATTTTTCTGTAAGTACCTCTAGATATTTCTAAACAACTCCAAAAGATTATCACTGCTCCATTCCAAAGCCAAATCTATGACTAGGATGTCAGTTGCAAGGGGGAGGGCCTTTGTCTTTCTGATAGTTTCTCAATCTCCAGCCCCCAGCCAGCACCCTGAATACAGAAACATTCAATAACTATGTGTTGAATAAATAAATAAATGGTGATTGCTATGAATTTAGTAAAATTACACTCATTGAGAATGACTGGATGAAAGCAAGGGGGAAGAAAGGTCCTGTGAAATAACCAGAAAGGATAAAATGTTCTGCAGAGAAATGCTATTTTATTGCTTTCAAACATGTTCTTTACAATCAATGACTATCAAGTGCTATCAATTTAAGTGATACTTGGGGAGATACTTGAATAAACCAATATGACCACATTTATAATGACCATATGCCATACACACCTCAGAAGCTTGAAATATATACATAGATGTAGTTTAAAGAGTTTCACACCCACACCCCCAACCCCCATCTCCTCTGCCATCTCCAGACTTTCTACTATTCATTCATGAAGCAAACTGGTGTTGGTCCCATGGAGAAAAGAATTTCATAACTAAGCCAAATTGTCATGACTTTGAATTTCAGGAGTCCAAATATAAGAGATTTTATTACAACTGGTAATATGATAGTAGTAACAGTCTCTCACTGCTGTTATAATGAATTCTTTCTGCCAATTTCAGAAGGTACCAGTACAACTACTACCACTATTACTACTACTGAGAATGATGCTAACAACTAGCTGCATGTAAGTTCCTATCATGTACCAGTCATTAGATTAAGTTTTTCACCTGTATTATCTCCTCCAATAATCTCAGTGACTTGAGAGAGTTTTATTATTACCCACTGAAGCTCAGATGGATCAAGGTCACACATCTAGAACACCTGACTCCAAAATCAATCGCTCAATCAATCAGTCAATCAATAATCTATCTTTTGCTATCTCGTTTTATGGTGCAGGACAATTATGAGTCTCTGGCAGTCTTCTTTAATTTTGTGTACAGTGGAATCCCCACTCCACCAGTATGGTGTCAGCCATGCCATGGACGAAAAATGGGAGATGAACAACACTAGATTGATGCATTATGTGAATAAAGGCTACAAAAATGCAACTGACTATTTAAAAAATAAATAATTCCTTTCTCTGGAATACATTTCAAAGAGAATAGAATAGTATCTGTTTGGAATGTGTTAAATATACAGGGACCTTAAAGATCATCTGGTCTAACCACCTGCCAAAAGGATCCAGCCAAGGTCAATGTCTCTGACATCTTTCAGTAGCAACCCTATTGCCTTCAAGATCGAAGTCCAGACTCTTGAATATGACTCTTGTTTTGGGTGGTCCCTGCTTACCTCTTCCACCTTATTGCTTGCTACTTGCCTGCCTCTCTGTTTCTCCTCATTCTTCCCTACCGCCCACCCCTCATCACAGACACACACTCTTGGTTCTAACTACCTGGAACTTTTGACAGCTTCTTGAACCCCATAGCTTTACTTTACTCCACATCTTATTTCATGAGTTTCCACCTGCCTGGAATGCCACTACTTTCCTCTGGTTAATTTATCCTTTAAGAACCACCTCCAGGAAATTTGGGGCAAATATCTCTTAGCAGTGTTTCTGCCATTCTCTCTGCTATCCAGCAACAAAGATGTCTCACGCTGGATTGAACTGTGTACTTGATCCTCATGGGATTGTAAACTTCCTGAAGGTAGGACTACAACCCTCTGTTTTACTGGTATAGCCCCACACTACCAGGCACAGAGTAGACTGGATATCTATCTGGTGGATGAATGAGGTAGACCCAGAGGCCGGGATTTCTGATGCCCACTGAGTTCTCATCCATGAATATAGCAACTTCTCAATTGGAAAAAAGACAAAAGCAATAAAGTCTTTGTGCAGCACAGTTTTGTGAATACTGGGGGTTGTTTTCACGTGGGAAGCAGTCTGAGCCACCCTGAAAACTCACAAACTATTAACCACAGTCCCCGAGCCTGCCAGTTTCTGTGGCTTCTTTTAGCAAAGAGAGGCACTTCTTGATGTGGGCATGCTCTTTCCCCTGTTGATAGCATCCTTTATTGTGACGGATGCCTCAGAGCTTCTTCAGAAGGCAAGTCACCCCTGCTTCCCGCAATGTCTACATGCACCCCTCATTCTGTGCTGCCTCATTTGTACAAATGAGGGAAGTGAGGCTTAAAGGTAAGTGGCCTGTCCAGAGTCACAAAACAGCCAGAATATCTCGTGTTCTATTATCCCCATCCACTATTCCAAACTACTGCATTCTAGTTGGAATACCTATCAGTTCCTGGACTCCTAGAGCAGATGAGACTGGACCTTCATTACCAATCTAACCCCTGGGTTTTATTTGCTGACTATCATTCTTTCTCTCACTGTTTGGCAGTGGAGCAAGGCTAGAGATTATTGTATTCACTCTCAGTGTACTGCCCTGGGAGATGTGTCGTCAGGAAGCCTAAAGTACGAAATTGGTCATGAGTCAGCAGCATATGTTGACAACTTTGAAAAGACCTAATTCCTAAATCCTATTGACTCTATACCACAATCCCACTTGAAACCTAACCAGGTCTCTAGAAAAGTCAGGTAAGTACAACTTGTACCCTTTTCCAGTGGTCAATGCCAAAGCTTCATGTTATTGCAAATCATCACAGACGTGTTTACACTGACTAGCTGTGTGAGCTTGTGCAAGTGGTTTATCTTCACTGCGTCTCATTTTGTCGTCTATAAAATGGAATGACACCAGTCCCTACTTCAAATGGCTGTTGTAGTTTTAGACAAGATAGCTTATGTAATGTCCTCCTTAGAGTCACTCTCTGGAAAAGTCAGCTAACCTTGCATTTAATGCACATGAGAATCAGGAGAAAACTTCTCCTGCTCTCTTCTCCAAAGGGATGCTAACACCTGAATGGAAATGCTGCAGCGAACTAATCCCTTTGGATGCTATAAAGGGAGGCCTGGGCTATAGACAAGATTCTCTCTCTTTCTCTCTTTTTTAAGATCTTTCTTTCTTTCTCTCTTTCTTTTAGAGACTAAGAGAGAAAGAGAGCAAGTGGAGAGAGAGGGACAAGCAGACTCCATGCTGAGCACAGAGAGCCTAATGAGGGGCTCAATTCCATAATCCTGTGATTACAACCTGAGCCGAAATCAAGAGTCGGGTGCTTAACCAACTGCACCACCCAGGTGACCCTGGACAGGAGTCTCCAAGCACTGTGCGAGGCTGAGCACAGAGGGCTGCATCAAAGCCATAGTAAACGTTGCTGCTGATTCTATTTAAAGAAATCCTCCTGGGAGGCTCTATGAAAAAGGACCCATTCTTCAACCTCTTCCCTGTTGGCCGTGTGTGCATAGTCAGGACTTTTTGGCAGTGAGACACAATCCATGAGTCACACGCAGAGGCCAGTGACTAAAGAATTATTCTCTTCAGTGTCATGCCTACCACACCATAATTCCACTTTGCACTCCCTATTTTATGTGCTGGAAGCTTCTGGAAAGTAACTCAATTTGAGAGTACTAGAAACGTGTGATGCTTATTGCTGTCATCCATACTACTGGAGCAGAGCAGTGTGCTTCTATTCTCTTCCAGCTTGGTAGAAAATGAGTAGTGAATGTTAAAGCATTAGATTCACCCCCGTCAGTCTACCTTCCCATACAAATGATCACTCATCTAGGTGCTTATGAGGACCTCTACCTCCAGCAAGAAGGAAAGAAAAACTAACATTTATCACCATCATAATTATCATGATTATTTTTGACTGCCGTTTATTAAGTGTCAGATCCTTTACAATGACTGTCTCCATTTTGTGGGTGGAGAAAACACACACAGGGTAAGTGGCCTGTCCAAAGTCACAAAACAGCCAGAATATCTCATGTTCTTAGAACAATTAGATTATTTGGCCAAGTTCACACACTGCAAAGTGGCAGAGAGGTGGGATTCCTAGTGTGAAGGGAGCTTCTAAGATGGCCCCAAAATATCTTTGCTTTCTAGTGTTCATTTCTTTGTGTAATCCCTTCCCCTTGGGTGTGGGCTAGATTTAGTGACTTGCTTCCAGCAATAACATAGAATGCTGCAGAGGTGATGGGATGGCACTCTCAGGATTTGGTCACAAAAAGACTGTGTCTTCCAACATGGCTGCCTTGTCCTACTTGCACATCCTGAGGGAAGCCAGTTACCATGTTGTGAGAGGCACTATGGAATGAATGTTTCTGGTTTGAAGACACCAAGGACCTAAATCTGGTAACAGTCTCAGGAGTCAGCTGACAGTTGAGTCTTGAGATGAATGCAATCCCAGCTGACACCCTGATTACAACTTTGTGAGAGACACTGATCCAGAAGCACCCAGCAAAGACACACCAGATACCTAAAGCACAGAAACTATGGGGATAATGTTTGTTTTTTTAAACTGCCACATTTTGGGTTAACTTGTTACATAACACTATTTTACTAATATACTGACTGCGTTTGGTTGACTATAGCCTGGGTGTTGGATTCTTTCTACATGTCACAATAACCTTGGGACACTCGCCTTTACTTTATAACGCTACAAGTCAATGATCTGGGGACCTCACTCTCAGTAATGGTCCACAGTGGGATATAATGCAGCAAGACTTGGGGCTGGGAAGGTGAGAGGAAAGAGCAAAAAGAAGTTAGTTACAAAATTCCAAGATTGACCTTTCTACTCTCCACCATTGCTGAGCTCTGAGGGGAAGGTCAGGAATTGAGAAGTGATGAGTGTACAAAGTATTGGAGCCCAGGAGTCTCCATTTCATTGCCCTTAGTGTGGTATATGGGAGCTGCTAGATGGTCTGGCCAATGCAGCCTGCCTGACAATAACAAGCATCTCATATTCCCATATGCTTCAGTGCTTTACCTACACAGCACCCTCCACCAGGACTGCTATCATCTCCCACCAACCTTTATCCTTCCTTCCCACATTCAAAATCTTTCTGGCGAACTCCTACACATACTTCAAAACCCAGTTCAAAGACCATTTCTTTCAGTAAGTCCTTACTGACATCTGGTGATCTGCCCCCACCCCAGGATCCCAGGCTGGGTTAGAAGAGCCATCTATGGCCTCTCATAAAACCAAATATCTCTTCTAATGTAATACACATCACACTGTTATAATTTCCTGTACGTATGGTCTTTCTTCCCTATTAACTTAGGGCCTGGAGGGCAGAGCCTACTGCATGCATGTCTGTATCCCAAATGCACACTGGAGGGGGTCAAAAATATTTTTGAAATGAATAAACAAATACGAGGGGAGACCATGGAAGACAAAGCAACCCCATGCAGGAAGACTGAATCCTTTGCCCCTAAGATGTGGCTACACAAAGAGGCTTGATGCCCTGGCCCTTTCAGTGAGTTAATACACCTTCCACTGAGGGGTGGGAGATCCTGCCTTCTGAAGCCTGGCCTGACCACCCAGCAACTGCAGGCATGGAGGGCCAAGAAGCTCAAGTGAAATGAACCAGCCATTTACGAGTTGATCTGCTCCCTCCCATGGTGTGTACACCACTAGGGAAACACATCCTGATCTGTGCACGGGTAATAAAATCCCAAGAAGACAAGAAATGTTCCTGAATGGGCCAGAAAGTCCCTGAGCTTTAGGTTAAACACCAGGAAAGGAAAAGCAGGCTCTGTTTCCAGTGTTTTGGGTTTAGTGAAATTGGATGATGCCTCTTGCCTAGCACCTCTTGCCCTGACTACTAAACCCTCATAAACTCTGTGAATCAGAAACGTACGGGTTGCATGCCTCTGACTCAACTCATCAAAATGTTGTTTTGTAAGGATTATGTGAGTTCCAGAAAGTCCTTGAAAAATGGCATTCCTTTATCTCATGACTGTAAAGCTCCAAATAGTTCCCCAGACATGGGAGGGTGCCATACGACTTCAAATCTTTCCAGAATCTCACCATGCCTTTGGCTCCTATGGGAGCCCTGGCCCAAAGTACTTCATTCTACCGCAAACATAGCCAGTGAGTTTGCCTCAGATCAGTTTGCCATGACTGTCTTCTTAATGATTTTAGGACAAGAAAAATATTCTTGGGAAGGCCTTTCTCAACTTTCTTACTTGATAAAATCCTACTCATCCTTTTTTTTTTTTTTAAGATTTCATTTATTTATTTGACAGAGAGAGGGAGATCACAAGTAGGCTGAGAGGCAGGCAGAGAGAGAGGAGGAAGCAGGCTCCTTGCTGAGCAGGGAGCCCAATGCAGGCCTTGATCCCAGGACCCTGAGATCATGACCTGAGCCGAAGGCAGAGGCTTTAACCCACTGAGCCACCCAGGCGCCCCTACTCATCCTTTAATAAGGCTAATGTTTTTTACCACACCCCCCACCACTACCATTAGAGAAAACTTGTGTTAAACGTGGTTAGCCATGTCTTTGTCCTTTTAAACAGTCATCACTTACAGGGAACTAGGAATGGATTTTCAACTCCTGGACTCAGTACAAAGGATTGGGAATTAGGGCCTGAGTGCTGTGTTGGGAAAGATTCTGGAGCTAGTATGAGGATGCCTTGTATTAGCATCAATTAAAAGAGAATCAAGATTGATTTCTGATGTCGCCTTTGTTTGGACACAGGTAGAAGGAGGGATGGGATGCAAGCTATGTACTTGCTGTCCATGGATTGTGCTAGAAGGCAGTCAGGCCCTTACATTTAGGGCTATTGAAAGGTACGTGGGCAAGTTTATATCTATACCAAGCCATCGTAGCATTTATGCTTTTGAATTCTTGTGTTGGGGGGGGAAGGAAGGGGAAGAAATCGATTCTGTGTCTTCTTTTTTATGCTGTCACTTGACTCTTGCATTGGCTTGTTGTTGGTAGCAATCCCATTGTCTCTTATTTACTGTTTCTCATCTCCTCCATTAATTAGAAAACTGAGTAACCAAGACTTCTGAAAATGTGTACAAAGAATAAATACAGTTTCAGATCAGGGCTCACAGACCCCAGTATGAGTGAAATATAAGAGCTTGCTGCATGGGATTTATCATTTGGGGGGGAGCTGGCCTTTGGTCATTTTTTTTTTATCCTAGTTTCTCAGACATGTTCCATACAAGGAGAGGCTCTGAGAAGGGTCCCTAAAGATTGGAAGAAGCATGATCATATAGGTGGTTAGCCATCTACAACTTTTGCAGGGTTTAGGATTATTTTATATATGGGCAGATGTAGCATAAAATGCCATCACAAATTACTAAACCACAGTTGAATTACATGGAGAGTCAAATCTTGAAAGTCATGATCATGTCAATCCCATTTCACAGATGAGAACACTGAGGCCCAGGGAGCTAAAGCTAGCAGCTTAAGGGCAGGGTCAAGGCAGAGCCAAGATTCCAGTTTGCTTGTGTCCATGGGGAATGTCACACCAGTGTAGAAAACCCTATATCCTTCTCTGCTGTCCTAGCCTGCGTGCACTTGTTCCTCTTCTCCTAAAGTCATCAGACCATAGACATTGGAACCCCGGGGTGCCCAGAGATCACAGTTAACAGGCACAAGGCTGAAGGCAGCAGACCTTGATACCTGTCTGCAGGAGTCTACCAGAATGTTGTGTTTCTTCTTTTTTTTTTTAAGATTTTATTTATTTATTTGACAGAGAGAGATTACAAGTAGGCAGAGAGGCAGGCAGAGAGAGAGAGGAGGAAGCAGGCTCCCTGCTGAGCAGGCAGCCCAATGCGGGCCTCGATCCCAGGACCCTGAGATCATGACCTGAGCCGAAGGCAGAGGCTTTAACCCACTGAGCCACCCAGGCGCCCCAGAATGTTGTGTTTCTGATAGGGCTCTGATTATTTGGGAGGTAAGCTGATCCCTAGACAGTAAGATTCTGTAATTTACCTGAAGATCCTTCCTGCTGTATGACAACTTCTATTTATGTACTTTGTTTTCATCTCTGCATCTTTATTCTTTGAGGTTAATAAGAAGAATCATTTTATTACAGTAAATCCGGTTACGTTTGGACAAGGGAACGCAGGGGGGAGGAGAGTGGGGGGGGCGGTCTGAGTCGGTGAGAAACCTAAACCATATAATGATTTTAGAGTGATGACATGTTTTTTAAATTTATAATTTATCTGCCAGCTAAAACGAGAAGAACAAAAAGCTCCAAAGCAGCTTGGTGTATTAGAGCTCATATACGTCAAAGCAGTTCAAACACGATTTGCACAAAGGAGAGCTTAGAAGCCATTTAGAAGGAAAAGCAATATAATTGCCCTAAGACTTTAGGAAGCACTATCTGTGCAGCATTCAAGTTTACTCTTCAATTTGCACTCCCTGATAACAAAGAATTTCCAGATAGGAGTCCAGTTGGATCTGCTTTAATTGAAATCGGAAACCCCCATCTGATCGCAAGCAATTTAAGCGCTAAGATTCCTCAAAACCATTTTGCTGTAGGAAAAACAGAAGCTCATACTGTCCTGTCATAGTAAATCACTGGCTTTGGAAACACGTTCCTCAGCCCAGCCCAGCCCAGCCCAGCCCTGCCCAGGTAAAATATTTACAGAGTCTACATTTGTGGAGGCTAAATGAATGAGGTTGTAGTCAAAAGTCCTGAGTTGTTTTTCTCAACCTCACATAAGGAATCCCAATTCTTTGTGAGAAAGGTTTGAATGCTCTAAGTAAATCTTTTCCTGGGCTGCTATTATTATTTTTTTTTTCTGCCTCCCCTTTCCTTATAGAGAGGGTGGTTTTGCACAGGGCTGGTACTCACATAAGCAACTGTGTGGGTGCTTAAATGATACACTGTGACTACGAAGTTAAGGATGCTTTATTCATGAATTCCACAAATATTTCTGGAGTGTCTACTCTGTGGCAGGTGCAGCTCTGGCTACATGATCAAGGGAAGGTCCCCATCTGTCCTGGTGGAGTTTAAAGTCTAGTCAACAATAAGCAGAGGACTGCACACATGAATGTATAGTAACACCTTGTGATAGAAAGAAGCCTGGATGCTCATATGCTCATCGAGAGTATAATGGAGGGAGTGCTGAGTTAAGATAGGAACATTGGGACAGGCTGTGGAAGGAAGTCTGGGAATAAGACAGTGGGGCCACGGGCATAAGAATGAATTATTTTTCAGTGTCTTAATTGTGGAGCTTTCTTCCTCCATCCTTTACTGAGAGTTGCCCAAGAGGTAGCAGCCGATGTTGAGATAAAAATTGAACTAGCCGGGCCCTCTGTCAAAGGAGAGGGAGCTGAGCATGTTGGGTTCTGGAGCCAGGTGCCAGAGTTCAAATCCTGACTCCACTACTTACTGGCTACATACCTTGGGCAAGTGACTTCACCAATCTCTGGTTCCTTTCCTCTTTTTAAAATGGAATGTTAGCAGCATTCACCTCATTGGATTGTAGGGTTCTAAGGATTCCATAATTAATATGCATGAAGTGTTAAAATAGTCCCTGGGGTGTGTGTGTGTGTGTGTGTGTGTGTGTGTGTGTGTGTGCGTGCGCGCGCGCACATGCGTGTGTGTGCACTTGCAACTATGTATGGTATTTGTAACCTCCAGGGAAGTATATTACATATCTAACCATAACCTAACTGAGGGGAAGGGCTTTATGACCCAAGCATCATGAGAGTGCAAGGGAGGGAACAATGGATTCTGCTAGAAATTGTATCTTTAAAAGGCTCAGCATTACAGAAAGAAACACATTAGACCAGGCTGAAGGCTCTCTTTTTTTATTTAACATCTTTTGCTTTCATTTGCTTCATCCGTGTAATGGGTATGACAGCCTGCTGGATTGCTCTAGCCAAAGGGCACTACCGCAGGAGAGTTCTCTGTGCAGCGGCACAAGGGGGTCTGGAGGAAGCGCGTCACAAATATTTGCTGAATGAATGCATAGAGCAAGGGGAGAGCTCAGGAAGTCACCTTGCCCAGCTCGGTCAGATATAGCTCAAGCGTGGTCAGAGAGCAGGGAATCCCCGAAAAAGGGAGGAAAGAGTATTATAAATAAAACTTAAAGAATTTTCTAAATGAAAAGGAAATGGGCATCAACTTATGTGATATCCAATGTGTCCATCTTTTCCTCTATTTTCAAATTGACTTTTGCTGCATCTGTTCTGCCAGTCCTTTCCACACTGTACTTATAGAGTCTGCATCTTCTTTCATTTATTCACTCACTGGGCAAACGTTTATCCAGTGAATTACTTGTAACTGCCAGGCACTGTTTCTAGGCCATAAAGGTAGGCACCTTACATCCCCTACATGCAAGTTTATCATCTGGTACCCAACAGAAATCGGGGAAGATCGTTACAATAAGACAAAAACAGTGCTCTGTGATAGAAGTGAGCATAGGATCTTATGGGAGCAGAAGACCATCTCCCATTTGGAATTTGCAAAATACCGTTTAAATGCTTTATTCCTTCATGATCCAAAAGACAACAGCAAACTCAGGCTTGGATTCTTCAACTTTGAAATAAAGTTTCAGAGAAGAGTTTGAGAGCTTTGAGAAAAAAAATGGATAACGTTTGCAGAAGGAGGAAAACAAACTAAATAAGAATTATAATCCTCACTTCGTTTCACATTTCTCCTCCTGAATAATTACATGTAGAATTAATTCTAGACAAAGTGTTTCTAACATTGTCTGGGGGAAAAAAAAACCTCACAAATTTCTGTTGCCATGTGAAATAATTTAAAGGTTAAAAAGCTAATTGTGCTAAATTGGGTCTATAGAAATTTGGCATGGGCATGACTTGGCTTCAGAGAGAGCCATAAAACAAAACCCAAAGATAGGTATAACACGCTAAACACATACCTGGCAAAAACAAATCTTTTAATGAGAGAAGGATAGCAATTACGATGAACGCAAATAAGTACAGAAGAAGCTGTAACCAAAGAATTTTTTTCAAATGTTGAATGTAGCTCCCGTTTCACTTAAATTTATTCCTTCAACGAATATGCAACCAGAGACCTAGCCGTGCAGAGCAGGAGATGAGGCGCTGGGGAGCAGATGGGAGGCTGCCTTCAAGGCACTCGCAGTCATGCAAAACAGCCAGGGAAGACAAAGATGACAAATCTCATCCATTACTCATCTACTTGCAAAGGACTTCAGGGTAGTCTCGCTTTGTCAGGGTGGTTAATCCCCGGATTTTCATCCATCCAACTATCCATCCATCACCCATTTATCCATTATTTGTTAAGCAGCTACTATGTGCCACCTGTTAATTATATTCTCGCAGCATCCCAGACTTCTTCCTTTTTCTTTTTCTTTTCTTTTTTAATTCTTTTTTTCTTTTTTTTAGAACTGGAGAGAGGGGGTAGGGGAGGAGCAGAGGGAGAAAGAGGATCTTAAGTAGGCTCCACACCCAGCATGGAGCCTCACGTGGGGCTCAATCTCACAACCCTGAGATCATGACCTGAGCTGAAATCAAGAGTCAGATGCTTAACCAACCGAGCCACCCAAGCACCCCACAGGCTTAGCTTTTATAGTACTTCTCTTAAATAGAATATACTACTATGAGTCTTATTACCCCTTTATTCTCTAAGGAATACAAGGTACTTTGTGGGTCTGCAAATAATGATTTGTAGAATAAACAAATAGGTGAACTAATAGACGAGTCAAGCAAGAGAGGGGTAAATGGAGAACAGTAATATAGCCTGGGAAGTTTAGTAACAGAAACTCTCTAAATAGTTGATGGATTATACAAGTTTAATGAAATATAAGACCACCTAAGTGTGTTGGGCAATTAGAGAAGCTTCACAGATGGTCCTGACTTTAAGGAGAAGAAATATGCCACCAGGACAATGTTAGAGAGGGATACTCATCCCCTCCTCCCTTTGTTGCCCAGATCTATGGGATAAAGGAAACTAATAGTAACAGTTAATACTTTTTGACCATTTACTGCGAGCCAGGTACTATTAAAACCACTTGCTACTTGTAAACTAATTTATTCTTCACCACAGAGTCTATATTGTGGGTGTTACTATTATCCCCAATCTACGTATAAGAATACTGACCAACAGAGAGGTGTGGTCACCTGGCCCAGACCTAACAGTTGGTAATTGACACACACAGGATTCAAACCCGGACTGTTTCACTCCAAATTCTTCTCTGAAAAGGCTAATTCTATTCTAAGGGACTCCTAACAAACTGTTTATTTATTATCTTGTGTCTAACATAGGATTCATATTTGGAACTGGTCCTTATTAGGAAATATTGTCTCTTTTAGTTCAAATTCAACCATGATTTCTCTATGACACTTCTCATTTAACTTGAGCCCATTTTCACTCGAGGCTCAGAATTCTTGGCTTCGTGATGCAGTGAAGCAAAGTGATGTTTCACTGTTCTCCCGGCCGATTCAGCCTGGCTTTAGTTCTCAGCATCAAGCAGGTAACAGAGGACAGCCTACATCATAGCCTTAAAGTACGTGCGTGTGTTTGTGTGTGTGCATGTGTGTGTGCACATGTGCCTGTGTGTACGGGAGTGTGCACTCGTTCTGAATTTGGGTTTGACTCGGGGAGCTAGAGGTGGAGAAGGAGGCGATGATATTTCTCTGGTGCATGAACAGCATTGTAAGGGAAAGAAACAGGAAGGGCATTGTGAGAGAAGCAGACTTTATTTCGGGAGATGACAGGTGGCAAACATGAAGTTGGTTTCTGAGGAATATCTGCAGTGGCCAATAGCTTACCAATAAAGGGGCTTAACTTGTAGTATCAATGAAAGGAGCAGAAAAGGAGCCTATGCAGAAGACATAATGTTCAAAAAAAAGGGAAGAAAAGGCAATGTTTGTAATGTGACAGCCCAGGATCGTGGGGTAACTGTGTTGGGAAAGCAGGTGGTTTAGAAACCAAGAGGACATGCACAATCACACAGAAAGAAAAGTCAGAGAGATGGGGACAGGGAATATGGCAGGCCTTAATATGAAATTATATTAACAAAGAAAAGTAAACAACAGCAAGACCAAAAACACCCTACAATTACTCAGAGCAATCAAAGAAGTAAAGAAGAGTGACAGTATAATGAAATTTCAGAACTAGTAGCCAAGGAAAAAAATAGGCATTCTGGCATGGAATGGAGAGTTGAAACACAGCATGACTTCCAAAGCTGGTCTCATCTCCTGGAAATCATTGCCTTAGAACAGGGAATCTCTTACAGGGGAAATCAAAGCAGCTTCAGATAGCATAGGAGAGAGCAAAGGGGTCTTGCCTACAATATCAGGCCAACTCGGAGTCTGAACTTCCTACTGTGATTATTATGACAATGAACTACATAGTAATTATAGAAATATGCTACAGGAAAATAATGTTTTAAAAAAGAAAAGAAAAAAGGAACACAGAGGATAAAAGCCCAGTAACCCGCTTCTAAGAAAAAAAATAAATGAAAAAACAGGAAATATCCCATAAAGGCTTCGTGATATAGAACACCTTGACAATTGACAAGACCATGAATTCAGCAAACCAAAAACTTAGAGACAGGATGAAGAAATACTAGAAGGAGATAAATTAAAAATTAAAAGTAATAAAATATACTAAGGAATAAAATGGTATCATTGCTGAACTAATAATAATCCATTAAGAGTTATTTTTCATGAACTCAGAGTCAAGATCCATTTCCTCCTCACTGCCAATGACTCTCCTTCAGGTGGCCATGACCAATCACATAGAGATGGTTCTTATAAGGAAACCTATGGAAATTTATTCCATTTTGTCATTACGTGTTCAATTATTGCCCTACCTAGACTGTGTGTTCCTGGAAACATTCTCTCTTACTATTCATTACATCCCCATGAGTGAGTGCAAACACTTAGAGAGTTAGTGAGTAGATGCTGAATAAACAGACAGATAAGTAGTATCACGACTAATGCCCTGCTTTCGTGAAGGCTTCAGATGGACTAAAAGGTAAAAACAGGGCCGGGGAGGGGGGCGGGATGCAGGTGAGAGAACTTTCTCTTATTTTTCCTAGGGAATGAAAAAAAAATGTTCTCCTGCCTGAGTTGGCTAGTTGTTTAAGATGCTGGACCTCCCCTTTGGTGCCGGTAGAGTCACCTTTATGGGAATACCTTTTGCATCATGGACATTATAGATTTGTGTATTTATTACAACAGTTGTTCCGGTAGATGGCAGTAGGCTGTCTGGTCTACACAATCAGTTTATTATAACAACTTTCTAACAGATGGAGACAAAAGTATCTTGAGGGAGAGGCACTTTTTCCTAATTCCCATGGAGACTCCATATGTGCTAATTACAACAATGCCCAGGGCATGGATTCAGACATAACTACGTTCAAATTCTCATTCCACTGGTTACTAGCCATATGATCTTTGAAAAGTAACATAACTGCTTCGAGATTCAGATTCCTGATTTACAAAACAGGTTGACAAATTTCCTTTCTCATAGAGAGGTATCAAGAAGTCATTAAGACAACACAAGGAAAATATTTAGCACGGCTAATTGTCACAAAATAAGACATTAATGTTATTTGATATCATTATTATTACTATTAGCATTATTTTACATTAACATTATTGTGAAATGGTGCTAAAACCTTGATGCCTTTGCATTTTCCATAATCAAAACCAGTGTGAAGATCGTGGCTGAAAATATAGTGATTATTTCAAGCTAATAAGATACATTTTATATTTTAAGAACTTTATAATATTTTGTATTTGCATATAGACATTTTTAAATAACTTCTACATTTTGGTCTTTGGTGGAGAGTAATCAGTGATCTCAAAAAAAGCAGTCCAGTAATTCAGTGCATCTCACAAGTAAAGTGTAAAGAATAAATTTATTGTATTATAGTGCATTATTTCATGTACTGACTTCTTCTTATAAAGAAATAACGTTTTAACGCAATGGCAAAAATAGCACTTTGACTTGTTCTTCTTGTTTCTTTGGTATCTCTTCAACAGCAAACAACTTCTCCAAGTGCTGCTTTTTGAGTAATTGTTGTTTGTCAATGTTTTGTCAACTTGTCAATTGCTCACACACAGTTTATGAACACTCTCGTAGCACAGCTGTCTACGGTCTGATGAAGAAGCCCATCCCTTCGGAATGCCATCGAATACGGCAGCCCCGCTTGAGTAAGTACTGTTTACATCAGAGAAGAGAAAGAGAGTTCACAGGAGATTTATTGCCGCCATTTTGGCAAATTCTGATTTTGACAGAATTTCTTTGAATACTGAATGCTGACCAATATAGAGACACACATGAATGGTGTCTGGGCTTCAATAGTTCATTCCAAGCTCCAGGTGTTTCCCTAAGGAATAGGTGATCTAATGCCATTAGCTCCTACCTCCAGCAAGATAGCCATTTTTCACTACCAACCTCATCATTAGCTATTGCACACAAATCAGTTTCTGTCTTAGACTTTCTGATAAGACCCCTCTCTTTCACAATTCCACCTTTTGATCCCAATAATCATCTCATGTTAACTCTCTCTTTTCTGTTCACCTTCCATATCAGATATTCAGGCCAATTAACCTTCTGTACATGCTTGCTTTTTCCTTCTTCCTTTCCCACCATCACTCTGCTACCATTCTAGCCATCTTGCAATAATCCTATTTGCTCCCAGGGGCCCAATGATATAAAGACACAAGAACAAACACTTAATTTGGAAAAAGAAAAATCCTTACTAATGTCAAAATAAAACAATTTCCTGCTCGACATATCACCTGTGTTCCATTTAGGCTCTGGCAAAAGAGGAGAAACAGGGACAACTGAAGCCTGTTAATAAAGTACAAAATCTTGTAGGCAGTAGGTTAGACCCCAATAATTCAGACTGCAGCAATTCAAAACTTAAGTGAATTCACTTGGCAGTTCAGGTTGTTTTTTTTTTTAATATAATAACTGTGATAAAAAAAAGAAAGAAAGAATTGATAAGGCAGATTCAAAGTATAAGCCAGATTGTAGAAGGAATGTTTTACCTACTTAAAAATAAACAAAGAAAAGCTAAGATAAATGAATAATAATAATTTTAAAAAGGTAGATTCTGGTTAAGAGAGGAAGATTCAGAACAAACAGAAACAGGACTTTTTCTCTCCAGAAACATCCAGGGTTGCGGCTGATCTGTGTACTTGGGAGTCAGAGAACCCCAAGCTTAAATCTCTGAGCTGCCATTCCATAGCTGTGACTTTGGCCTTGATCTTCTTAAGTCTGTTGTCTTGTTTGTACAATGGGATGATAACAGCATCTACTTCAAGAGCTGTCTTGAAAAGAAGTAGAATGTAAGTAATTATTATGAGAACCTCCTGGGGTGACTTACCGAGGACCAAGTTGCCTCAGGAAGTGGGGATCATCCGCTCTGGAGCCAGGGTTTCTTTTGGCACTTTTTAGTGATTCAACAGACAAAATAAGATGTCCCTAAAGGCTCTTTTTCACCCCCCAAATTTCATTATGCTATGAAGTAACTGAGCATTTTAGGATTCCTTGAGCATTGAAATGGAACATGTAAAATCAATGGGCTAATTACAAACACCCTCACCTTTTCATGAAAGCATTATCTCCAAAGAATGGCTTCTAAGTTACTATGACTTTCTCACATTTTAATTTTTTTTAAAATAGGCTATAATTTTAAAATCTCTCTTTCTTTTCTATTTCCCTGCTTACCATTTTGACTTAGAAAAACTCAGTTGTAGAGTACGGTAAATTGCATACTGACTGTGGAGGACTGTTCATCATCGGATCATACTTCCCAACACTTTACTTCATCCTTTTGAGAGGATTATATAAACACACACTTTGCCATGTGATACTGCAGAACTTCCAGAAAAAAAATAAGGAGAGCAAACTTCCCAAACCATTGACTTTTGGGCTTAGCTGTGTGACTTGTTTTGGTCAAAGCAGTGTTAGTGGCTTGACATGGTCTCCTATTGCTCTGTCCTCTGCCATAATAAGAATATGAACTGAGTGGCCATTAGTCCCTGAATGAATCTGACCTACAGACGACAGCCAAATTCTATCAATCCTAGCAGAAGCCATCAGAATCACAGCTGACTTGTAGACCTAAGTGCAAGAAATAAATATTTGTCATTGTATGCCACTGAGATTTTGATTGTCATGCAACACCACGACAATAATGGCTCACCCATTCCCTGGACTATCAAGTGAAAAAAAGACTGAATTTGAGCTGTATCTCCTTCCTCAGGTCTCTTCTCCACTTCACATAATTACAAGTAATAGAAGAGATATCAGGCATTAAGGGAAAAAAAAGGGGGGGAAATGGTACAATCACTTTAGAAAAGGTTTTCAAAAGGTTAAAGATAGAATCACCATAGGGGAGCCTGGGTGGCTCAGTGGGTTTAAGCGGCCAACTCTTGATTTCAGTGCAGGCCATGACGTTGGGGTTGTTAGATCGAGCCCCATATCGGGCTCCACCCAGTGTGCAGCCTGCTTAAGATTCTCTCTGATCTCTCCCTCTGCCCCTCCCCTTCCCCCCACTCCCGCTTGCACACATGCTCTCGGTTTCTTAAAAAAAAAATAGAATCACCATGTCATACAGTACACCACTATCATCTACACAAGAGAAATGGAAACATAGGTCTACACACAAACTTGTACATGGGTATTCATAATAGTGTTATTCATAAAGGCCAAAAGTGGAAACCACAAATATCCATCGGTTGAGGAGTAGATCAATAAAATGGGGCATATCCATATAATGGAATAATATTTGGTCATAAAAAGGAATGTAGCATGGATACATACTATAACATGGGTGAACCTTGAAGACATCATGTTCAGTGAAAGAAGTCAGTTATAAAAGCCCACATACAGCTTAACTCCATGTATGAAATATTCAGAATAGACAGAGAACTAGAGACAGAAAGTAGATGAGTGTTTGTCAGGGGCTGGGAGAAGGAAGTAAGGGAAATAACTTGTAATGGGAATGGGCTTTCTCTTGGGGGTGAAAAAATATTCTAAAAATGGATTGTGGTTATGGTTGTACAGACTAATGAATATAGTGAAAACCAAAGAATGGTGTACTTGAAATAGGTGAATTGTATGATATGTGAGTTATATCTCAATACAGCTGACATATAAGAAAAACTGAAAAACTAAAAGAAAAGAGAAAAATTACTCCTGAATAGTGCACAGTAAGAGGTGTGCCACCCCTGGGGCTTGCTCTCCCTTTTGTCCAGCAGTGGGTCCCGGGCGCCATCTGCCTCTGTATCTTCCCTGCTCAGGGTCCCCAGGATTGTGCCCAAGATCCTAGAAAGGCAAGCAAGTTTCCCCCATCAGACTCTGTGCTTCAGCGGGACAACCCAGTCATTCCATTCCGATTGCCCCAGGGCCTTTGCTCATGCCAAGCCTTCTTTCCAATACACACCTGAGTGAATTCTGATTCAGAAACATGGTGCTCAGACCTTCCCTATGAGTTCTTGTTGACTCTTAGACCCACCCTGAGAGAGGGGGAATGCAGCCAATGCTTAGTATATTTGCAGCCAGAGTTAGTACATCCTACAGGCTTACTCAGATTTGTCCTACCTTAACCTACCCTCTCAACATATTTCTATTATTTTATTTCTCACAGTATCCTCTTATTGTTAACTAGTCTATTTTCCTTAGTCAAAGATAAATTCTTTAAGTCACTTTCTTTTTTTTAAGTGCCTGCATTAATAAATGTTACTTTATTATTTAAAGTTTTTTCGTATGGAAGTATAATTGACATATCATATTACATAGTTTCAAGTGTACTGATATGCCATGGCTATTCAACAATTATATACATTGCAAAATGCTTACCACGATAAGTATGGCCACCATCTGCCACCACACAAAGTTATTACCATATTATTGACTCTACGCTATACTTTTCATCCCCATGACTTATTTACTTCCAGTGACAGGGAAGTAACTGTCTCTTGTATCTTTAGCCCTTCATACAGCATCACAGCACATAGCAAGCAAGCATTCGATATACCCCTGGAATTAAACAGCTGATCTCAGCTGCGGAGACACAGCCAATTTAAAAGGGGTTGTTCTTGTCTTATACATGAAGGAGTGGAACACCAGAGAGCATAAGGTAACTTGCTGGAGCCCCAGAGCTAGTGAGTGTTACAACCAGGACTGACGCTCAGAGCGGCAATCTCAGATTCCAGTTCTTTCCACTCCCTCATCAGCAATGAAGACATTTCAGCTAGATCTGATGAGAATTCCACAGCAGTACATGCAAGTGCCTTTCAGCTATTCAAACCACAGACTTTTCTGGGAGGAAAAACATAGTCTAAGGTATGTGCTCTTAGGCAAGCAGGCACTGTTTGTTCATCCATCTCTGTCCCTCCCTGTCTCCTCTTTCTCGGTTCCCTAGTTGGGTGAACCTTCTTGCGAACTCGTACCAGGAAAATCTCTACAACCTATTGCGTGCTCATCCTTTGCGGTGATGAATGGCCCCAGCTCCCTTCCACATGTCCGCAGGTCAAGTGAGACAGCTGCTCCGGAGTCTGGTAAACACTATTCGATTCTTTCCACCTTGACAGTAAAGCTTATAAGCTGATTTGCAGAATCTTAGGAATAAAGTCTATATACCATACAAGCCCAATATTTGAATGCAAAAAGACTATATCATATTTAATCGCTCCTTTCAACTTAACTTCTTTTTTTCTTCCTTAAAACTTCTCTATTTTTTTAAACTGAAAACTCCCAATCGCTCTAGTTTTTTGTTTTTTTTTTTGAACCCAGCCATGGCTGGAGCAATTTCATTTATATTTATAGCTAAATTCCAACTGCATATACTCTGCACATGATTAATTCACAGATGAAGGGCTCTGAAGTTTGAAAGCTCCAAGTAAGTACAAAGCAGGGCAGAGTTTAGAAATGATAGCTGAAGCCAATAATTTGAATTTATAAAAAAAAAAAATCAGAAATCACAGACAGTCTCTGGTTTAAAAATTTATGATCTCTTAGAAAACTACTTTTTTATGTAGAAAAGGAAAATATTAATCCTATGTTAACTAGGTGGTGGCAAGAAGCCACATCTCGGCTTCAAATTTCATTTCTTTATATCTTCTTCTCTTGGCAAACCCCTAGTAGGATGTTACCCAGAAACCTCTACCCAATATTCGGCCTTCAAGATAAGCTGAAGTAAGACTTGCATGTCTAGCTAGGTTTATCCTGGGAATGAAATACTTCCATTCCTCATGATGAAGTATAAGTTTATCCAAAACATTCCCTATAAAATATGTGACCAAAGTCTAATTGCTCCAATGTGTTATAAACTTTTCACTTTCCTTAGATATCTGAACACACAGACAGATTGGCACAGGTTTAAAAAGAAAGAAGGAAAGATGAACAGATTTCTCTTACACAAAGAACTGCAAAACCATAACATTATCTTCTACATTGGGGTAGAGTAAGTTAGTCTAAAGGATGTTTTCCTTTACTCTTCCTTCGTTACATGCGCATTCAGACCTACCAGGAACCATGGGAATGTCTGTAGATCCACTGTCTGGATCCCAAATCTACCACCCACCAGCTCTTAACCTCCATGCCTCTGTTTTCTCATCTGTAAAATGGGACGCCGGTAATTGTGCCTACTGCACAAGTCTAGACAAAGCGCTTCGGATATAGAAGCACATAAAAAACAGGAAATCAGTATTAACTCATTATTATTATCAGAACTTAAAGACTAGCACAGATTACTGAAGATTAAAATAATAATGAAAGGCATGCTATCAATTACCTCAGAAGTGCGGGCTGTTTGGAACAGTATGTTAAGGAATTTATAAAGCTGTTGACTGTCACAGAGACAACAATCTGTTTTAAAGAATATTTATCTTTTCCATTTACCCTATAAATGCCTTGCGGCGGTGGTGGTGGGAGTGGTGGGGAATTTTCTCCCATTTCTGCCCCTAAGTGTGGCCCGTGTCCTGGATCTTTCCAACATTGCTCATTAACACAGAAGAAAGCATGCTTCCCTTTGAAAGAAAGCTTTTCTTCTATTTAATCAAGCAAAGGAGTGGTTAGAAGCACAGTCCGTGGAGCCAACATGCCTAATTTCCAATCCCAGTACCACCACTTCCAAGCTGTGTGACCCTGAGCAAGTTCATTGACCTCTCTGTGCCAGATGTCTTCATGGAGATAATGACAGAACTTGAGAACTATGTAAGGGCCCAGCGAGTTAATACATGCAAAGTACTTGGAATTTGGCCAGTAACACAGTGAATTCTAAATAGCATATTTGCTATTATTACCGTACACATTCTCCATGTCTTGCCAGTTTGCTTATTGCAATTCTCTCATCCATCCAGCAAATCCTTTCATTTGTTGAGGTTCACTGGTTGCACTGAGGCTCACGTTGTGTGTTAAGATTACAAAGAATCTAAATTCAGGACAATTTCTCTAAGATGTTCAAAGGGAGATCAATTGTCCCATTTGGTTCCCATAGTCATTTAAACATTTTAAAAACAATACACATTGGAACTCCACTTACACCACTTAATACTTGAAACAGATTTGTGTCTGTGTTTTAAAATACCAGTCCTGCTATGTGTAGCAACAGTTGGTATCTTCAATTGAATTGTGACATCTCTTCAAGTGAGCACATTGAAAGACACTCTGAGATTCTCAGAGCCATCTCAAATGTGTCTCTTCCTGATATTCTCACTCCTGTGCCCCCACAGTATCGTCATATAAATGTTCACTCTTTCTCCTAGAAGAGACAACGCTTCCCTCTCGAGTCCACACCGAAGTGTAAAAGCCCTTCTAGAATAATAGTGTTTTCATTCCCAGCACGTCCGGGTTATCCCATTCACAAGCAATTCAGTTGTGCCAACCTTCCTCCGGCTTTCTTCCTGTGTCCCTTCATCCCCAGAAGGTCATACGTTCATTTCGCCACTCCAGCTGAAATAAAATCAACTTTGGCCTGGAGATGTTGGAAGGACTTTTCTCGCTGTGTTTTATATAGTTTTGGGGAGGATCTGCATTCTGTGTCCAGTTCATGCGTGTGTCCAGGCACTTGTCTGATGGTGATCATAACGGATAAGGTGAAGGTCAGATGTGACGGCAACTAAGACAGGACTCACGAGGACTTCATTGCAACTCCACTGTTGGGCTCATCAAGCGTATATTTTAAGTACAGTTCTTTGTTTTTACTTAAGTCATTAGTGGCCATGAATAAATTAAAATACTTTAGACTTTCCATAATTATGTTCACATGCCCCTCCAGAAGGCAAATTCCAGTCAGTCTTCCCCTGAGAACAGTGGTCTGGGGAGGGGCTGCCTCCGTTTTAGAGTTAGCCCAGGAACGCCAGGCTGAGTGGCTTTACTCCCTCAGCTGACCCTCTTGGAGCGTCTCTTTCAATTGCCTTTTCAAAAAATGTCTAGACCTGTAATATAATATGAAAGCCAAAGGTATTTGCCCCAAGTAATGGGATCTAGAATAAGAATGCGGCCTTCCCTTGGCTTTGCCATAACCGGATCCGACCATGGCCTTGTGTTCTCTTTCTCTTTGCCAAGGGATCCAGATTATTCCCCCAACAGACTCGGTCACTCGATCCTGACCAAAGAATATCAGCAAAACGCATGGTTTTTCGGGAAGGAGACAAACCATAAGAGACCCTTGATCTCACAAAACAAACTGAGGGTTACTGGGGGGTGGGAGGGCAGGGATAGGGTGGCTGGGTGGACACTGGGGAGGGTTTGTGCTAGGGTGAGTGCTGTGAAAGGTGTAAGCCTGATGATTCACAGACCTGTCCCCATGGGGCAAAACAAAACAAAACAAAAACAAAACGAAGAAACCACATGGTTTTACTTTGCTAGAGATAGTATGCCAGAGTCAAAAAGATGTCATTAGGACACTTGCTCCTTGAGAAACCTCCTCATTAGCCCTAATATCCAAAGAATGCTACCAAGGCTGCACTTTCTTTTTTCAAGTAAAAAGAGTAATTTATTTTGCATGTTAGCAACACATACCCAAAGCACCTGAAATTAACGAACCTTAAAAAACCAAAATACCTTCTTCAGAATTGAAAGGCTACTTCAACAGATTGGTTTATTCCAGGACCAAGAACTAGAATGTCAAGTGTGAGTCCGAAGAGGATGCTTTGTTGCTGAGGGGAAACCCTGAACAATTCTGAACAGAGAAGACAGCCAGCCTGATACATATTTTAACTGCCCTGGTCTTGACGGAGCCTTCCGTCCTGCCTTGGGGGCCGAGGGTGACGCCAGTCTACAGAGACACAGATCCGGAAGGAGAGGCTGAGACACCGAACACCTCGGGAGTGCCCCCAACCTCTGCCTGTCTGCAGACACAGGAAAGAAGAGACTGCTTTAATGAAGCCCTATCCACACTACAGCAGGTGTGAGGCAGGAAGTATCAGGAACTCCCACTTTTCAAGGGAAGGGGGCTACTTCAGTGGCACTGGATTATATTCAATCGTTCACGCAGCTCCCCCGAGGACATGGTTTTTATTTTTAGAGGAGCCTCCATTTGCTGACTGTCGTGAAGGGAACACTCAGGAGGAGCTATTAGCAGTCACTTGTTTCAGTAAACACTGAATGTAACATATGCCTCTCAAGTAATGTGTATCCAAACATACAATTTACAAATAATTAACATCATGTTAATTAGTCACATTAATTTATGCCACTTTGTGGAATTATTTCCTCAGAGTGTTTAGGAACGCTGCCAGGAGCTTGAGCCAAACAGTGTGAAAATGTGCTTGAAGTTGACTGTTGTGAGTGGCTGGGAAACAGCCTGAGTGAGTTGTTGCCGGGGTCCCGCAGGGAGGGGACGTGCCCCTCCTTCCAGCGGCCCCGCCCCGCATGCCAGGTGCACAGCGCCTTTCCCCGCCTTGCACCCTCTCTCTCGTGTTTGGGGGTCTGCTTATCACGGCTGGGTACCCTCTCTCCCCGCCACCAAACATACACCGCCAGGTACATGCAGGTGGGCTGGAGCAGGCGAACCCGAGCAGTTTTACATGCAGTGAAACTGAGGGGCAACTGGTTGTTGTAATAAGAAAGAATAGAATAGAATAGAATAGAATAGAATAGAATAGAATAGAATAGAATAGAATAGAATAGAATAGAATAGAATAGAATAGAATAGAATAGAATAGAATAGAATAGAATAGAATAGAATAGAATAGAATAGAATAGAATAGAATAGAATAGAATAGAAAAAAACTAAAGTAAACTAAAAGTATTTCCTGTTAATAAAGCTCCTTGAAGGGTCAAACGGCAAAGATAAAGTGTTAAGTTTCCAAATCAAGGGGGATCTGAGAAAATGCTCATCTGTTTTTGAAATGTTGGCACCCTCACCAAAACTGAACTCCCCCTCTTCTCAAAGTGCTTGAAATCAGGTCAATGGGATGGCTAACTCCAGCTGAGCCACTGAGGAATACAAAGAAAGATATTTAGAGAAAACGGATTTGGCAGACGTTGCACACAGAGTTCAAGTTCAGTAAGAAGAACAGTACCAAACAACACAATTAAGTCAAGGTAGCAGTGCCCACGGTGGGCTTATTTCAGTGGCTGAGTCTTGGTGGGAGCAAGACTGCCCCATCACATAGCCGGCAGCCCGTGATTTGGGAGTCTGTGATATAGGCCATGATTGCTCCTCCTCAGGTCTGGTCTCTGTCAGCAAGTCATTTTACTGCGTAACTAGGTCAATACAAAGAGATGAAATTCGGAGTTCTTTTCTGAACTTTGTGGTATAAATTCTGGGAAACCCCAGAGAAGCCATGCAATCCCTTCACCACTCTGTTTTGGGTGAATTTTTCTAAATTAATTATAGATAGCAAGACTAAAAAGCTATAATCAACTTATACTCTCAAGGTCTAAATATTAATGCAAAGAACTTGCCTGAAATTTAAGCAGACAAGCATTTGAGTGTGAAGACATTGGCCAAGATAAGGACATGTGAGCAATACAAGAAGCAGAAAGCTATGACTCTCTCCTGAGTCTCTGTACACGAGTGAAAACAAGATCAGAATTGGTTATCAATAGGATTCCTTCCTTCCAAATTCCTGTCATCTATTTATTTGCAGAATAGGTCATTGTAAGCTGCCCTACCCCAGCCAAATCACACGAAATTTAGATGAAGTCAAGGGACAAAATGATGAAGAATCTAAAGGGACAACAGAGAGACTCCACGAGATATCCAACCCAGCATCATCCCTGTCCACAAGGAGTTTACTTACACATCAGGAGAGACAGGTGTGTGCATGACAATATAATATGCAATCGAAATGCCAGTAAAGTATCATATAAATGCCCAAAAAAAGAGGCCCAAAAATGTGTTGCAGGACCCAAAGGAAGCCATGATCCATTCAGAAAGTTTGGGAAACTTAGCCCAGAGAAAATTCCTTTCTTGATATCTGTTCCTAGCTATCTAAAGAGAAAAATTCTGAGCTTTATTTCCATGTGGACATACTGACACATATAAGGAGAGGGTATTTTTTCCCCCATAAGAAACCCTTGATTCATTGGAATGAGAATCACGGTTAGCCTATAACTTCCCCAAAAGTCGTGGTTAATAGCAATATATTTTAAGTGTTGCTTTTTAAATTTTATTTAGGACCTATTTGATTCATTTTAACTTTGATTCAATTTGGTTCTCTTTAGTATTTTATCCAATAATGTTTCAGAATCCCAAAGATGTGAATACATGAAAGCTCTTCCCTAATGTCCAGGAAACCATTGAGAATATAAAAGCAGCAAAAAATCATCCTAGGGTTTAAGGACGTTCTGAAACTTCAAAGAGATTCGAATGAAATCTGCACCTATTTTGCCCAATCTGAAATTGCACTCGGCAGGAGAAGCACTTCTCCCCATGCAGAAATGTGAAAATGCATTTGAAAAAATAGATCCATATTTTAATTAAAAGGGGCCATTCTGAGCCCAGCATGTGCAAGCGTGGCATTAATATTTGTGACACTAGCCATGGGGGACAGGGGGGCAAAGAGGGTCTTGCAACAGCAGCGGGAAGTCAAAGTTGATCCTTCTTGAAATCCAGAGTCTCACAGACATTAAGGGGTCTGCTCTTGCTTCAAAGTACTACCCAAAGACAAGGCACATTGATGGCAGGTCTGGAGACCCATTAGGGGGGCTATGGCAGGATCAAAGTTGAAGCGGGCTAGTGCTTCTGGAGAAGAAAATGTTGGGGATATAGGTAAGCACCGGCAGTAACTCCACCTATCACACAAACACATGAATAAGTGTCAATCCCCGGTTACACAAATTTTAAAGTGAGTATAATTTGCCCCACAGACTTGAGAAATGTTACAGTCTACTGAATACCGATGGCATTTCTTGGCTTTGTTTGTTTGATGGAGAATGACAACGGCTGAGCAGTCCCATATTTGGCATTTAACAAAAATGCCCATATTCAGCAAACTCGTGGCAGTCACTCCTTAAAGCCATAATATGGACACAGGCCACGATGGCTTGTAGCCATCAGTGCTACAAGCGCGCTCAGTGTTGCTGGGTTTATGGACTTGTATATTTAAAATGTAACAGGTTAAAAAAAAAATCACGTGCATGTGCATGAGTCAATTTTTTGATGTCAAATGGATCATTTCTCTCTTTTAAAGAAAATGTTCATTGTTCTGGGAGGAAAACATCCTTTAGAAATGTAATCTGGTTCCTAAGAGCTTGGTTTCATATTGTCTTGATTTGTGTGTTAACTGAAGGCCATAAGCGCACCCCAGTTGTTCAGTTTTGAGCACCACAGGATGGAAAGAGCAGGGCGTTAGCAAGATAGTGCAGCGTTTAGAACCTCTTCTCTGCTCTGGGAGGCACAAGGCAGGAGAGGTGAGGACAAGGCCACCCGGTTCTGAGCCCCACTGGACCGGCACTGTCCGATATGGCAGCCACCAGCTACAGGTAGCCAATGAGCAGACTGAGGGACTGAATTTCAGTTGTGTTAATTTTAACTGATGTGAGGTTACATTTTAAAATGGAAGCAGTGCCAAGTACTTTTCCACCAAACATGCTTGTGATGTTGCCAAGGATTATATTTCTGATTAACTATTGCATCACCTAAGATGATACTGTGGTTTTGTGGCGAGAGAGTCAGGTACATGAGTTGTTTCTGGTACTACACATAAACACGGGGCAATGTGTATTAGTCCCTCTCAGCGGATTGATTCAACTCAAACGATTTTTATCTTTGCACCATGTTAACATCATAATGTGTTTATTTAAGTATTTTATGCAGGCAGCACAAGTTACAGAGATACCTATGTAACTTGAAATTCGGAATTAAGTAAAAATAATCATTCTAATTGTAAATGATTTCATTCATTTCTGGTGAAAACAAGCAAGTATAGACAGATTTTGAAATGTAAAAAGATAATACTTGTGAAAAATGGAGAGGTGGATGAAAACACATGAGTTCTGTGACCAGAAAAATTAAGAAAAAAATGATTAGAAGGAGTATCACAACTTTCAGGAGGCATGTCAATCGCAATTTACTGCAGCAGAACAAAACAAAGTTGTTTGATGCGTAAAAGAAATGTAAAGGTAATGAAGTGAACACCACAAAGAGATATTTTTTGGTAAACATATAGTAAACTGGAAGTTTTTTTCCTTAACTTTTAAACCCAAAATGTTGCTATTTGCAGGTTCCTCAAATGTAGTTAGTAGAAAATTTAAAGTTACACACGTGGCTGGCATTGCGCAGCCATTAGACAGTGTTACACGGTGTCAGTAGATGATGCTGAAACTTCAAAATCTGTCCCCAGCCTGGTTGACGGCTACCCTCACCCTATGGACATCGCCCGCCGCCCCTCACTTGCTCCAAGCAACCACCTCTCTGGGCTCCTGGCTTCACTCTTCCTTCCCGGTAACCCATACTGTATATAGCAGCCAACAGGATCTTCTAAAAATAGAAATCAGATCTCTTATTCCCGCTATACTTATAAAATATGGAAAGCCGGCAACAAGGCCTGTGGGCCCCATATAAACCAGCCACTGTTGCCACGTCTAATCACTGTTCTCCACTCACCCCAACCACCCTGGCCTTCCTTCTGGTTCCTGGAATGTGTCCAGCTTGTTCCCATCTCAGGGCCTTTGGACGGTGTGTGCTGCGTCTGGAAGATTCCTTCCCCAGCTCTGTACATATTTGACGATTAAATACATAAATGGATGTGGGGCAGGGGGAGGGTGAATTGGATTAGACGTTGGAATTTCATCCATCCATTCAGTGTTTTATCCATTCATCCATTTATTTTAGCGAACGAACATTACTTAGCCTCCTACTGCCAGGCACTAGGCTAGGAGTTGAGAAGCCAGATGTTTTAAAAACTTTCCCTTTATAGGAAATAAGAGGGAAAATGGTTTCTATTTGTATTTTCCATTCTTCCAAGTTTTAGGAAGATGGAACTTATCTGCAGCAAAGTCACTGCAATAACTTTATGCTGTCAGTCGATAAAAAAAACAAAGACAAAACAAAAGCGAGGCCTAGACTGGATGATGTCCTAAGCGGAACATAAAAAGTTAATGATGTTACGAGTCTCCACCCAGGTTGGAAACAGAAAACAGAAACTCCAATCCAGAAGAGGTCAGCAGAGCAGGTTGCTCTTGGGCATGGGCCATATCTTATTAAGTTTTGCATCCTCGGTGCCAGATCTGCAGGAGGAATTCAATAAATTCCTGCTAGATTGAAATCATCACTTACAATAAGCCCTTAATAAGACTGTGAATTCCTTACAGGCAGGGTCTAGGGCAGTAGGTGTCTGCATCCATACGGCCTCCCTTGGACCAGAGTCTCCATCATTGTGGATGTGCATTGTGGCTGACACCTTAAGTCCCAAGCCTGTCAGGCACATGACATAAATGTGTGAAGCAGGTCGGGTGTGAGGCATCAGAGAGGGACGGAGATTGGGGGGCTGGGGGAGGATGCACCCCTTCTACAGGGGCCCCGTGTTGCCAGATCTTTAGATTTTTTTAATTCAAAATCCAACAATTTAGATTCTTACTTGAAATCTCCGATGTTTAAACATTGGCAATTGCTCAGAGTGTTTGAATGTACTTTGCAGATAAACACATATGCAGGCCACTTTTGGCCCACAGTCACAGTGTGACCTTGGTGTTAAGAAAAGGGGACCAGAATAAACACCTTTGAAGCATCAATTCATGTGGTAGGCACTGTACTATCCATTCCACTTCTACTCCACCTCTCCTTATATTCTCCAGCCTTCCAGGGTCGTGTGCCTCATTAGCTCCATTTCTTGGAGAGAACAATAGAACACAGAAGGGATAAGTGGTTCACCCAAGGTCACACCCCCAGGAAGCTGGTGTGGCAGGGTCTGAAAGTGAAAGCCATTGATCTTCCCAATGTATTGGGCTGCCTTCTAATTACAGATATAAGACCAGTTCTTAAAAAGAGAGAGAGAGAGAAAAAGCCAATAGGTCTCTTACTAACAGGCCAACCAAATGGGCCTGAATTTTAGGATGGGGTCATCTTTGAAGCAACAGGAGCACCTCCTGGGAGACGCTCTCTAAAGAAAGATAGTATGTCCAGCTTCTGCTTTACTTTCTTCAAGTGTGTAAAGACCAGGCCTGCTTTTAAATATGTAAGCTGCATGTATGAAAAGGGTCTGAGATACCCTTGGCAGTTTGATATTTCTGTCTTTGGCTTGCAAAAGGCTCATTTTGCAGACATGTGTTTTTGCTTAGAAATGCACAGAGGTGGATAAATCACTGGATCAGCGGCCCCAGAGCCAGCTCCATTAACTTTCTTGGCATGATCTCACCACTTAAGTCAACATGACTTAAGAGTTTATATAACATTTTATTAGGCTTTAATTCCATACTTTTCCTGAATTTCAATGTTCATCTGTCGGGTACAAAATAAATGTTACCCATGACTTAAAGACCAAAGTTTTCTAACTTTAATTTATTTTTAATTAATTTATTTGGCTAATTCAAATTTCAAGTAGATAGGAAGGAGAGAGTTATGAATAATTATGAAGGAAAAAATCATATATATATATATAGTATAAGTTAAATATATACTCATATAACAAACTTCAATGTAATCAGCCTCCTGAGAAAGATAAGTGGACATAAGTTCAAAGTTCAATACAAAAAAAGAAAATAGAATCATTTAACTGTGATTATGAGTCATGTGACCCTGGTGATTATATCTGACTCCTGACCTCTTTTTCTGTAATCCTTTCCAGACTTATGATACCTATGTAGCTCAGTGTTCTCATTATAAATAAATAAATAAATAAATAAATAAATAAATAAATAAATAAATAAAATGACCAGAACTCAGTTCACTGAAAAGTTATCGTTTGGACAAAATCATTGGATCTCAACAAGGGACAATTTTCATCCCCGAGGGACAGTTAGTGATGTCTGGAGACATTTCTGATTGTCATGACTTGGGGGAGTCATATTGGCATCAGGTGGGTAGATACAGTCTATAATACATAGAGAAAGTATGACGTGAGAAATGCCCTGAAGAGATTATACAGTCATCTTTCATCTCAGCAGGAAAAGAAGGTGCATATTTCTCTAGTTTCTCTGAAGCAAAAATCTTATTTTTTAGCTGTATATTGGCAATGCCTCCCGCAGATGTAGAGAAGGCACAAAATTTGAGAAGGCTGAACCCAAGACCCAAATTGTGCACATAGTCTCAGACATGGTCTTTAACTCATTGGAACTCAGCTTCCTTGCTTATTAAGTGAGGCTGGGGGCGCCTGGGTGGTTCAGTGCATTAAGCCTCTGCCTTCGGCTCAGGCCATGATCTCAGGGTCCTGGGATCCAGCCCCACATCGGGCTCCCTGCTCAGCGGGGAGCCTGCTTCCTCCTCTCTCTCTGCCTGCCTCTCTGCCTGCTTGTGATCTCTCTTTCTCTGTCAAATAAATAAATAAAATCTTTAAATGAGGCTGAAGATGATGATGAAACCTGCCCATCTGATCTCACAGGACACTGAGAGAATGGAGAGATAATGCCTATCAGGTATTATCAGACAACAACACCACCACCATCATCACCAATCCAAGGGAATTAAAGATGTCCATATGGAAGTAGCATAGTTTCCATTTTCATTCATTCATTTTTTTTCCACTCACTTATTCAGCAAACATTTACTGTGCACCTGCTACAGACCAGGCATCCTGCTAGGTTCTGGGGTCATATATATGAGTGAGACATCAAAACCTTATCCCCTTCCTGCATCAATTACTATCCTCTGTCTTGTTACAACTGCTGGATAGAACAAGAGAAACAATTATGGGGATAGAGGACACAGACAAGTCCTGGGTTTCTTATTTCAGAGTCCCTTTCCTAACCAGTGGTCCTCAAATAAGGACCCAGGTGAGATTACAAATGGCTGGAGACATAAATCAGCTGGAGTTTGGCCCAATCAGATCCGTCACAGGCTCACCCCATTCCAGAAGCACCAGGAAGACAGCCAGTGTCCTACATTGGATTATGGGAATACTTTCACAAGCAAGCAAGCTTTCCAGAGATTCAAATTTGATTCCCTTGAGGATTTGTAAACAAACTTCTGATTTTAAAGCCAAATTACATCCTGTCCTTTCCAAACTTCCTTCCAATGCTCAGGAAGAGCTGTTCCCCTCTACCTCCTGGCACTCACAGTCCCCATCACAATGCTTTGCCCATGACTCCTCACGTCTCATGCATTGCGTATATGCGCATGCGTATTTGCATATTTAACATATAGGTCTCTACCGCTACACAGTGAAATCAAGGAACAAAAAGAAAAGACTAGACAGTCCTGGAAAAACAGCCTACTATATGCCAGGTACCATCACCATGGCAATGGTTTTCAACTTCAGAAATACATCAGAACTTCTGGGGAAACTTCGTAGAAATACAGAGGCTGCATGGCACAGCGGCCAAGAAATGGACAGAATGGGGTGGAGCGCCAGCTTCCACTTACTAGATCCGGACCTTAACCTCTCCAGGAGGCGGTTGCCTGTTCTTTGATGGGGAAGATAAAATTACCTACCTCGTAGGGTTCTGCTGGGATTATACGAGGTAACGTATGCAAAACAGAACAGTGCCTCTCCCTGTTAAATGTTTGCTGTAGCTGCTACTGGTCTTTTTTTTTTCTTTTTTTAAAATTTTTTTAAAAAGATTTTATCTATTTATTTGACAGAGAGAGAGAGAGAGAGATCACAAGTAGGCAGAGAGGCAGGGAGTGGGGGAAGCAGGCTCCCCGCTAGACAGAGAGCCCTATGCGGGGCTTGATCCCAGGACCCTGAGATCATGACCTGAGCCAAAGGCAGAGGCTTAACCCACTGAACCACCCAGGCGTCCCACTGCTACTGGTCTTATTGTTGTTATCATCATCATCATCACAGAGGCCTTTGGCACCAGCCCAAATGCATCCCATCAGTTTCAAGGAATTAGGGCCCGGATGTCAGTGTTTTTGAAGTGCTCCCCAAGGTGGAAAACCACTGACTTAGCATGCAGTCGGCATTCTATCGTGATTGGGGAATAAGTGAGCGGTTGAATGAAATGAAGACCACATACCACAGAAGTCCCACAAAGCAGAGAGTGAATCAGGAAAGAATGGGAGCCAGAGGACTCTCTTGCCAGGCTCTGTAGAACGCTGGCCAAAGAGCTCATGGCATCATCTTCTCTGGGAACTTTAATTAATGGGGCAGGTAATGTTAATTCTTGGAAGATTTCCACACAGATTCTAGCCTGGAGCCAAAGGAAACCCTTGATGAACTCCTGGTCTCCTTCTAGGCTTGCAATTATTTATTTCTCCTTTCTATAAGACACAGGTAGAAGGGGAGTTGGTAACTGACTCCTAGAAAACTCTGGATTGCTTCTGTGCAAACTCTCTCTGTAAATATCTTTCTGTTTACATTTTGCCCTGCGGTGGTGTGGCTGCCAACCCACACAAGCCATTTGTTATGACTGTGCCCAAAACACATTGAATTGTGGCCATTCACCATATCCCACCTAGTCCTGGGAATTAGCATCTTATTCATCTTTGCCCCAAATACAGGAGATGCACAGTAATCATTGGTTGAAAGTGAAAATAACCCCAATGAAGCTTGTCCTGATGGCAGGTCAACAATAAGTATTGGACAGAGACTTCTGAACTCCCTACCTGCCTATTCCTGCTTTCTGTAAAGCCCACCATCTCCCACACAAAGTCTTGCATAAATTAATATGTGATGAAAATATGTCACCTGATCTTAAAAAATAGCAAAGAGTATTTTAAAATGATTCTTTATCTTACAGAATTTTATTTTTCATAAATAAGAGGATGATTTGGAACATTATAATAACAAAAAAAAAGAGGGCCCCCCTCCCCCTATTGACTTGCTGGGCCCTGGAAGAGAAAGTGAACTACTCCAAGCATTTGTTTCCTGGAATCAAAGAATAAAAAAAATAAAGGTTTTCTTCCAGGGAGCTAAAAGCTCTTCCTTTTGTATACTTTCTTTGGTTTTCACAGTTTCCTTAAAAGTATGTGTGACTCTCCTCGCTGAGCCACAGAGATGCTAAATGAATTACAAGTTAAAATGAAAGAAGGAAGCATTACCGACTTCTGTGGTAGGCTGGTAAGCGGTTAACAACTGGCTCTCTGGAAACAAAAAAAGCCCCAGGTTTGTAGGGCTCACCAATTTCTGTGGTGTAAATACTCCCACCACGGCTGCTTTCAAGCTCTGAACTGGACATAACTGAGAACAGAGTTGCCAAGAGTGGCCCCAGGGCACTGCTGCCTGACTTCCCAGACCGGGGTCCCTCCCATAGATGTCAGGGGGTGGCGTCTTCCACCACCTCCATGCCACCTCCACAACATGGACAAATAGAAGTTTTGAAGCTGTTATATTTCAAAGCACGGCTCACGTTTCCATGAAGCCCTCTGAAGGCAAGATGGCAGCCCTCTGCGTTTCTGGTGTTCGGTATCACATAGCTAGTCAGTACAAACAGCTGCTTCTAAGGATCATTTATACATATTTGTAATTCAAGATCCTTTCGAATGAAACTTGTCATGCCAGAAAAAAGTCCTCATTATCATGCTTACTTGGATATTTTCGGATAGACAATCTAAACTTCCCAGACTGTCAGGTTGATAAGAGCCGATTCTCAGGCAACTCTGAGGAGCAAATATTTCCTTAAGGACGACACGTTTTCCCTGAGTGACAGCTACCACCATGGAAAGGCATTCAGAACAATGACCCCTGTATTAACACGGACTGATGGGAACAAGTCACAGGTCCCTCCAGCACTCTTGGCACACAGGTAGGGGTTGGAGGGGCAAAACAGTGTTAAGTGGTGATGCAAGTGGGAGGGAAAACAGGAATTGGGGAAGACGAGGAACATAAAATTGGGGCAGGACGGCAAGGAGGCTGGGACATTTGACGGAGTCAAGAACACAGATATGGAGAGCTGGGTGGGAACCAAAGCCTCCAATGTTGGATAGCAATTCAGGAAAAGCATTTTTTAGTTTATTTCTTCTGTTACCAATGAGGATTTTGTTTTGTTTTGTTTTTAAATCAGGAAAGACCACCCAGTACTCTGTCACTTTCATAGATGTGATTTTTAGAAATCCCCGCTATTTAAGTGTGCATTCCTTACATTCTTATCCTTAATGGATGCAGAACAGACACACAATTGTACTTTTGCATGATTCCAGAAACTTCTGATTCGCTTCTCCACAGAGACTCCCCATGTACTGTGCTGTGTCCCCCTTCTTTTCAGTAGATGAAAGTTAAAATAGTGGGAATGCCTTCATGAAAAGAATAATCTATGCAACCAGAGGAGGGGCTTCCTTTTTCCCATTGCAACAAAGCAACTAAAGTAATAATCCAAGAGCAATGCCCATGGAAGATGGCAGGACGTAGCTATGTGCAGACAGACACAGAGACAAGAACCACCAGATATAAAGGGACCATGAGTGAAAGCATCGCAAACTGATGAAGAGATTTCTTTGCAGAGGACCGCTGTCCTCATGTGAGTCCCCACCCTTTCTCCAGGGCGTGGGGTTGGCCACCTTCCAACCCTCAGCCTCCAGAAGAGGCTTCAGGGATGCAGAGAGATTTGTGAAGTACATTTCTGGCAGTTGGAAGTCACAGAGCCCTGGAGGCTGACTCTTACCTGAAAAAGTTAGAGTCGGGGACGGGAGCATGAGCCCTGAGGAGGGACTACTGGGAAGCCAGCCCGGAGATCTGCTGAGCTAAGTGGCGCCCATATCCGAAAGGCTGTGGGGGGCAAGTGTCATGTGCATGCTTCCCATGAGTCAGAAGTGCAAAGAGAGTGAGTGCAGATCCAGCAAAGATGTTTTGCAGGCATTGGCTGAATGCCAGGTCTCAGAGTCTGTGGCATCACACTGGGTCAAGGGGATCGCTGGAGAGAAGGGACCAATGGGGAAAACACAAGAACCTCCAAAGTCCCTGTGAGGGATCAAATCTATTTTCATCATTGGCTAGGCCTAGGCAGGGTCTCCTCTTTAAACATTTTCCAGACCTAGATAACACGAAGTCACTCAACCAAGCGAACTATCTCAGCATGCTCACCTCACCCACCTCAGACCCTGAAAAAGAGTGAAACAGCAGATGTATGCAGGGGAAGGAAAGAGGTGAACAGGAAAGGGTAGAAAGTGACACACTGCTTCCCTTCCATGCTTTCCAGTTTGAATTAGGTCTGAGCTACAGAGAGAGGAGCTAACTCAAGTTCAACTTTGGCTGTTACTGAACATTAGATATTCTAGTTACTAAATTGAGACCATGTCTGAATCTCATAGTGGTGGAATCCAACTTAAGAATGAGCAGAAAAGATGTGGCTAGCACTCTCCAGGACACAGGAGAAAAACCCATGTCATGGGTAGAATAGTAGCACCCCCCCCAAAAAAAACACATGTACCTGGAACCTGGAAATGTGACCCTATATGGGGTGGGGGTGTTTCCGATGGAATCAAGTTAAAGATCTTGATATGAGGTCATCCTGGAATTGGGTGGGCCCTGAATCCAATGACAAGAAAAAAAGGAAAGAAGAGGAAAGAAGGGAAAATAGACACAGGACCCAGGAAGAAGGCCACGTGGACACAGAGGCAGACTTTGGAGGGATGTGTCTCTAAGCCAAGGAATGCCACGTGTGCTGGCAGCCACCAGAAGCTTGGGCAGAGGCATAGGACAGGTTGCCCCCCAGACACCTCCCAGCCCCGCAGACACCTTGATTTCAGACTTTTGGCGTCCAGAATTATGACAGAGTAACTTTCTGTAGTGTGAAGCAACTAGGGTCGTGGTAATGCGAGATAGCAGTCACAGGAAACAGATACGACCCAATATAAATTGGAAAAGATGCTGGGAACACAAAATAAGATCATGTTTTATCACCACCCACAAGACAAACGTGGGCCGTAGACAAATGATGGGGTTCTTATTTTCCCTGCTCTGGTTCACGTGGGGCAGTAACTGAGAGATGAAGCCTCACCAAGCCCGCCTGTTGTCCCCAGACATCGCCCAAGGCAGAGTCAGGGGGCAAAGGGTCAGCACCAAGAAGGAAAAGACGTGCCCCTGCCCAGAGCCATCCTCCGATCTGTAAGCCCATGGAGGGTCAAGGCAGGAGATCCTGCGTCTTCCGCTGAAGCTCCTTTCTCTACCTCAGGAGGCGAGCAGGTGACCGCCGCATATCAAATCTGTGCAGATGAAGGCAGCTTCCTGCCGTCAGCACGAGCTCCTTCTCGGCTGGTACTCTGGGTCTTGCTTTGTGTTCAAGGCAATCAAGGTTCCACAGGTTTGTACTGTGGAGATGTCTCCCGAATCTTGGGTTTTGTGCTGTCTAAGGCTTCACTCCAGTGAACTACTGTTAGGTGACAGTTTTATGAAGACAGGCCGTTACAGAGAAAATCCACCATATTTTGCAAAATCTAAGAAATGGAAAGACTCGGGGGGTTTTAAAGAGCAACAAATTGGACATCTGCCAGTCCAAAAACAGCGCCGTAATCTCTCCCCCTTGACTCAATTTTGACAGAACAGGCGGCAGTTTGTTTCCTGACAGAGCCTCATTGTGTTTTAAAAAATGGGGGGAAAGGCAAAGAAAAAGACCTTATTCCATCCACATTGGTGGCCTAGGGACTTGCCTTTGAGAGGAGTGGGGGTGGGCCTATGCAGAAGGTGGTCTGGCCCCTGAGCCCTGTGTCTGTCTGTTGAATTAAGATCACCATTGCAGGGTGAGAATATCAAAGATCACCCCACCCCATTTTAACTTTGTTTGTAGAGGAGTAAAGTGAAGCAGAATGACATGCCAAATGACACACAGAGACAGGGAGAGGACCTGTGTCACAGCCCAGAGCTCTTCCATTTCTAGGCCTGGCCCTGCTGAGTGTTTTCAAGGTGACCTTGGACCAGTGGCCTACAGAGCTAGGAAGAGGCATTCACATGGCACCACAGGGTCTTCCAACTTGCTGACCAATGTGGGAAGGCAAGGACCTTAGCCTTTCTTGAGCACCCACAGGGGGCAAGGCCTGGGCTCCCTGCTTCAAGCTGTCCTCCCGACAAGCCTCCAGGGAACGTGCATATTAGCATTCTCATTTTAGGGCTCAGGGCACTGGGGTCGAGAGGAGGAATGATTTGGCTAGTTCCAGCCGACCTGTGCTCTCCATTCTCCACTGGGTGCTCCTTCTGCTACATTGGCCCCTGCAGGATCGAAGAAGGCAGGAATCAAAGAATAAACAAGGGCTTTGGAACCAGGCAGAACTGGGTTTCAGACCAGGCTCTGACCTCGAGCAACTCACGGAGGCTTGTTTTGCCTCTTCTGTATGGCTAACTCGTAGATGGCAAATAGGTTTCTTCTTGGGGAACAAGTGTCTAGAGAGAAGGGTTGAGAACGATTCAGAGGCCAAGGGCGCCTGGAGGAAAAGAATGCTGGGGTCAATTAGCAGAGTCTGCCTGGCTGTCCCTGCGAGGGTGCAAGGGCCTGTCCTGCACATAGCTGTCCCCAACTGGCCTTGGGCTTTCCTTCCCGTGTGCACTTTGACATTGTGAGAACATGCTGCAGGTCACCGCATGCCTTTGGCCAGCCACCTCCCGCTCACCTGGTTCTGTACCATCTGGCCTCTCGAAGGAAAATAGTCCCAAGCACTGGTAGAGGCAAACAGTAATTCAGTTCTTACTGAGGCTCATCTATTCAGATATTCAGGAGGATAAATGTGGAAGTGGCCACAGTCCCCAGGAGGGGTCATCTGTTGTCCCTTTGCTTTTCTGAAAGTGCCTGAGATGGGGCGCCTGGGTGGCTCAGTCAGTTAAGCGTCTGCCTTCTGTTCAGGTCATGAACCCAAAGTCCTGGGATCAAGCCCTGCATCGGGCTCCCTGCTCAGTGGGGAGCCTGCTTCTCCCTCTCCTCCCCTCTCGAGCTCTTTCTCTCACTGTCTCTGTCTCTCTATAATAAATAAATAAAATCTTCAAAAAATAAAATAAAAAGTGCCTGAGATTTGAAGACATTGGAACCTCATCATTCCCTGAGTTCTTGCCCTTCTTTATTTACCTCTGTTTCTCACCTTTTAACCCACCCTTCAAGGCTTTTGTGCTTTGTGAAACCTTTCGAGGCCATCAAAACATCACTCCCCTCTGAAAGTTCGGTCCTATTCCTTGCATCTGAGTCCATCATATGCTACCATACGATACGTCTTGTGTTTGTGGTTATTTCAGGCTTCCTCCATATGGGTTTATGTAAATGGTGTAGCAGAAGGAACTTTGTACTCAGAAAGATTTGGGTATGAATCCTGCCCTTTTTTTATTTATGATCTCAGCAACAGAGGGCACGTCTCGTAGCCCCCATGAGTTTGTTTTCCTCACCTGTAAATGGGGTGGTAATATATGCCACACTGGGTCCTGCCGGTGATTAAGCGAAATTACGATGCAAAGAGCCTTTGCTCGTCACCTAGCACAGAATGGGTGCTCAAAAATGTTCTTCAGAAACAATGCATCTGCATCAGATGGAGGTTTCACAACACTTTGAAAATTGCAAAAACAACACAAAAATATGGTAATAAAAATCATTTCAGGGCCAGTGTCACATGAGACATCAGCGGAAGAGGAAAATGGTCAGGGCAAGGAAGATCTGACTCATTAAAGTACTCCTGAGATCATGAAGAGATCATGTGGAGAGTCATTGTGTGCTGGGATGGAAAGGCACAGAAAACCTGGATCCTGGTTCTGGGACACAGCGATGAGACTGGCTCTGCTGGAAGCCTCACAGCTGGGATGGGTCTGAGCAGATGGCCCTGTCCAACCCACTCCATTTGTAAGAAAGGACACACTGAGATTCAGAAAGCTGACTCGTTAGTGTTGTGCCATGATTGTCATGAGAGCCAGCACTGAGCCTGACATCTCAGCCCAGCTCTGTCTTCATTGTTCCCTGACCTGCTACCGAGCACCTTCATGCAACCCATGGTCCTCTGGGGTCCATGAGACCCAGGCCATGTGTCCATGTCTACTATTTTCCAGCTTCTCTCTGATTACCACTGCAAGGATAGAGGCAGACATTGCCCTTCGTGAGCCTGGATCCTTAAAAACCAACCAACCAACCACTCTGCATAAGGTTTTATGCATGATATATTTGTGTTCCTTCCCAAATTCAGGTGTCTTGAAATCTTAACCCCCGATGTAATGGTATTAGGAGGTGGGGCCTTTGGGACGTGGTTCAGTCATGAGGGTGGAGCCCTCGTGAGTGAGATTAGCGCCCTAAGAAGGAGATGAAGAGAACAGAGCTTCCCCTTCATCCATGTGAGGACACAGGGAGAAGGCAGCTGTCTGTAACCAGGAAGGGGCTCTCGCCAGACACCAGATCTCTCACCACTTGATCTCAGACTTCCAGCCTCCAGAACTGTGAGAGATAAATTTCTGTTGTTTATGAGCCACTCAGTCTCTGCTAGTTTGTTACAGCAGCCTGAACTGAGACAGATGGACATAGGGATTTAGTTAAGGTAATTCTCAATTATGGTTACAAATGCTAAACCATTATGAGGCTGTACAAAGAAAGAAATGGTAGATAACAGAAGAGAAGTTTAAAAATACTCTTTATGTGTGAAGAGCTTAGAACAGACCCCAGCACATAACAAGTTATCAATGTAATGTTAGTAATAATCATAATAACCATAATCACAATAATCCTTCTCTTCATCATTACTGCCACCATCCCCATGACCACCCCACTGCCCATCACCGACACCCTCCTCATCACCGCCTTCCATCCCAGACCAGGATATAGTATAAAACACTATTTTTCAAGCCTAAATTGGGGTCCATTAGCGTTCATGAAATCAAATTATGGAGTCAAGACCAGCACCTTGAAAAATGAAATGGAATAAAACAAATATGACAGAGTAGAATGGAAAGCCATCAAGATACATTTCACATAGTAAAAGGATAGTTTCATGAAATTTTTTTTCATATATATGTATGCATTCTTGTACTGGGTCACGTGTAAACTATGTTTATGACTGAGTCATGGTCAACATAGCTTGAAAAACAATGGTGGGCAAAGTCTGGTGCCAGAAAGACCCACACCCTGGAAGGGCACGAGGTTGCCTCAGACAGTGTCTGTTCTCTCCTTTCTGAATGGAGAGAGTTACCTTGAGGCAACTCCTTTCATCCTCTGGCCTGAGCTCTGGTCTCTGGAGAGATAAACCACCAAGCGAATCCTTCTTCCCCATGACAGACTTCAGGCCCTTCCAATTCTTTTCTCCCAAGCCTGGTACTTCCCCTTCTTTCCCACATTCCTTTCCTCTGATGGTGTTTCTGGACCCCACTTCTCTGTTCAGGTGCTACCAGGACCACTACCCTTTTTGTATGTGTCTTCTGCATCTTTTTGCAACGTACTTTCACAAATAAGAAGCATAAATACTATATGATCTCTAAACCTTCCTACCTGCCAGACACTGTACTAATGGCTTAACGTGTTCTATTAGCCAGCATCCTTTAATGCCAGTGACAGAAAGACAAATCAAAATGGCTTAAGCAAAGGAAGTGTTAGCTCATGTGACTGAAAACTCAAGGGATCCGGGGGTTGTTAGTTGCAGAGAAAGTCATTACAACTCCACTTCCTTCATTCCATGCCTCCTCTGTTTGGCTTTGTGCTGACCTCCCTCACAGGCTGACTTTCCATGTGGTGTCCTACATCCTATCTCCTCTAGCAGAGAAGGAGAAGGGCTTCTCTTTCCCAAGAGGAGCAGCTGAAGTACCAGTTATGGTTCTTGTTGACCTGGGTTGAGTCATCCCCAGAAAATGGAGCCGATTCCACAGATCAATCATAGTCTGAATCTGGGCTTGGGTGGTGCTCAGAAGAAAACGGAGAAGAAGGAAGTTGTTGCCGGGAATGGGGGCATGAATGTGGAGCAAATGAAAGCAAGAGCCACCTACCAGGGTCCTCATAATTCTGTAAGCAAGATGTTATTTTTAGCTGTGGAAATGAAGGTCAGGATGGTTATGTAATTTGACTAAGATCTCACGCCAAGAGGTAACGGAGCTGGAACTCTAGCCCAGAATTCCCAGTTCTTGTTCTTCACCCTCTACCATGCTTCTTTGACCTCACTGACTTCCCAGGTCTAGGCTGGCTGGGCCAATGGACTGCCAGGTCCCTTCATCCCCACTCTCCATTCCAAATGTGCAGGCAGAGCTGTGGCTGCCTTTGGGCCCCAGGACTGGTTCATCTCATCCTTTCAGTCAATGAAAATCTGGACCCTGGTATTTAATCAAGTTCTTCCAGTCTAGATCTCTGTTGATTATCTTCTGAAGGTAAATGGAGGAGTCTACATTCACCCTCCTGTAATTTAAAAAAATATTTTTATAAATACTGATAAATATAGTGATATATTTGATCTTTACACAGATCCACAGAGGATGGTTGATATTCTCTATTTTACAGAAGACATATGTGTGATCCAAGAAGATTAAGTGACTTAAGTGATTTGTCAAAGCTAGACAGGCCTAATTAATGGGAGACCTAATTAATGACAGGGGCAGAATTCCAATCCAGCTATTCACATAATTTCTAACATTTAATACCTGCCATTGTCCTGGACCATTGACAGCTTTATGATCTTCATTTTCTTCACCCGCATTTCACCTAGCCCTCTCGCCTAGGTTTTTGCCATTAGTACTGTAATAATTCTGCCTTCCGTATCTTGACCTAAATCTGAGGTCAGCAAACTATGGCCAGAGGTCCATCTCACTGCACTGGCCCATTGCCTGTTCTTATAAATAAAGTTTTATTGGAACATAGCCATGCACAATCATTTCAGTGTCTTTTATGGTTACTTTTACACTATATTGCTAGAGCAGAGCCGTTGTGAGAGAGACCCAGTGGTCCACAAAGCCTAAAATACTTACAATCTGGCCTTTTACAGAGAAGCTTACTTTACAGCAAAGAAAAAGTCTTTACTTTTTTTTTTTCTTAAGATTTTGTTTATTTGAGAGAGAGAGAGAGCAAGGGAGAGAGGGAGCACAAGCTGGAGGAGGGGCAGAAGGAGAGAGAGAAGCAGACTCCCTGCTCAGCAGGGATCCTGGCACGGGGTTCGATTACAGGAGCCCGGGATCAGGACCTGAGCCAAAGGCAGATGCTTAACTGACTGAGCCACCCAGGTGCCCCCAGAAAAGCTTTTCTAATCAAAGTCACTGATGAAGAAGCTGAACTGCACCTAGCCAAAGATCTGCTCCGCTACCCAGCACCGGAAACCTTTTACCAGGGGCTAGTGATTAGCACTCCTTATAGTCCGTGTTTGTGCAGAGAGGGGACAAGGACAGTTACCGGATGGGAGCCAGTAGAAGCAAAATGGCAACCCCAGTTAAAGCCACCCTGTTAATCCATTCAGTAGTGTGTTTTCCACTAACATAAGCCAAATGACCACCTTTTCTTTTTGGAAGACACTTCTTTCCCCATATCTGCCAATCTCTTCTTTTAGAGGCTGACTGCCATGTGTGTTCACACGACAAATATTATGTCCCCAGCCCTGGGCTCTTTGCTGGGCACTATCCAGGGCAGTTCTCAAGGGTGAAGTCACAGCACAGTGGCCTCACGGTGATCTGTGAAGCGTCCACAATTAACTTCCTAATCACAATAGCCAAGTCCTGAGTTTCAGAACTAACAGACTATTAAAAAAAAAAAAGCCAATTCAAATGCAAAGTAAAACGTGACCTAGCACATGGAAACAGAGACTGCAGACCATGAATTAAATCTGCCTGGGTTTAAATCCCAACTCCACCACTTTCTACTTGCATGGCTTTGGGCAAATTACTTAACTATCTCTATGCCTCCATAGCCTCACCTGCAAAATGGGAATAATAAAAGTACTTCTCTGAAAAAGGTTTCTGCGGGGATTAAATTAGTTACGATGGGTGTCTCCCCTCTAAGACAAGACTGGGCACATTGTAAGGGCTGTACGTTGATTTCGCTATTGTCACTTACTGAGCATTTATCATATGCACGACTAAGAGCTCTGTACGGATGGTCTTGAACCTATAACCCAGCCTCTGTCACCTGCTTTAGGATACACTTCCCCAGGAGAAAGAAGGAATTAGTTACAGCTGGTGTGTGGGGAACCGCGCGGCACCCACAGCCTGTGTTATCTATACCACATTCAGAAATAGATCTTTAACCGGATGATGTCATTACTCAAATGCTTGGAAAATTTATTTTTAAAATACCACATACACAGAAACAAGAGCTTAGAGCTTAAACCCAATTTTCTTAACTTCCTCTTAAAAAATTTGGAGGAGGGCTTATTAAAATCCGAGATCGATCCCTGAGAGGACGTCAGCCATGTGAACATCATCTGTCAAGTGTATCTTGCAAGAGAAATCCTTGCAAATCGCTATTCTGGGGTGCTTAGAAATGCATTCCCTTTCAGCCCATCATGAGTTCCTGCATCTGTAAAGAGCCTCCCAGGTCCTTTGTGAGGAAGAAATGAGATTCTCCAGGTAAAACCTGCTTCGCCCTGCCCCTGGCTAGTGACGCAGAGGCTGCTGTCACCGCAGAAAACCTCCGCCCGCCTGCCCCTGTCCCACCAGTTCTGGGCTCCCTCGACAGCCCAAGCCTAAGCACATTCCCATCCCAGGGCTCAGCCAATCCCCCCAGAAAAGGAAATAAGCCTACAGTCACAACTCTGGGCTTTCAGTGCACAAATGCATGAGCATTCCATGCCAACGCTGTCTGGGAGCTCAGAAGGCCCGAATCCCAGGCTCTAGGGAGGGAAGGGCCTGGTGGATGCATCATGGAGCCCAACCTCTCCCCCACGGCAGGCTGCGTCCATGCCACTGAGAACCACGTGGGAGCTCAGGGCACGGAGCAAAGCACAAAGATGCTACCACGTGCCCTAAACTATCCGTATAGCGCTCCTCCCATGGCTCCTCCACAGTAGTGGGGTGACTGGGACTGTAATTCAATGCACACGCCAGGTTCAGGAAATCGCAGTTGTTTTCCACACAGGATGATAGTGGGCTGCAGCTGGCTTACCCTTGTTTTAATGACTCACCATTTTCTTAGTTTGAGCAGGAAAAAAATGCTGCCTGGGATCCCTGATGCAGTTTGCAGAGCCCCCTCCCAGCTCCTGACCAGGTGCATGGAAAAGACCAAGACTTCCCTGACACATACAGCCCGCCTGATAGCGACAACCGTGACCATTTACTAAATGCTTACTGGGTTCCTTAAAGATGTTTCTTCCTTCATCAGTCAGAGATGTCCCCTCTGAGGAAGGTACCGCTATTATGCCCATTTTTACAGCTGAGAAAACCAAGGCCCAGAGATGTTAACCAACTAGCTTGGGGTCACACAGCTCATGAGTACCAGAAATCTATGAGAAGCCAGTTCATTTTGGTTCAGAATTAATGGCCCCAGGATAAAGACGTGTCCAAGAAGACATTCTCTGTGGCAAAGTCCGAAGAGGAGGAGAAGGGGAATGGGGAAGGGGAGAAAGCCCAGGGAGGGGAGAGGGAGTTGAGCTGGAAGTCGGGGGACTTGCCTGAGCCCTAGGCTCACTGCCAGAGAGGCAAGAGTTACAGAAACGGAACCGTGCCTTTGTGTACTTGTGTTCTCGTTTCTTTTTTCAACTATACTCCTCGGAAGGACTACAAGACTTTCCTGCTCCTTATTAAAAACAGAAAATCTGTGTATGCAGCAGCTACAGCACAAAGGCAGATAGATACATTACAGGCAAAAGGGAGCCAAGTTATGGGCAGGACAGCATCAGTGCAGAAGGGCTTGGCATCAGCCTGTCGACAGACCTGAGGATCTCTAATTAAACATTCGGCTTCTCTCAGGGTCGGAAAAATGGGAAACAATGGCAATTCTCACTCCCCACAGTGACAGAGAGGCAATGTTCCTTCAAGGAAAGCAAAGAACTACGGCCTCCCTCCTTTCTCCCTGCCCCCTCTCTCCCCTCCTCCTCCCCCTTCCCTCCTTCCTTCCCTCCTTCCTTCCTTCCCTCCTTCCTTCCTTCCCTCCTTCCTTCCTTCCTTCCTTCCTTCCTTCCCTCTTTCCTTCTTTCTTCCCCTTCCCCAACTCATCATCAAAGACTCTGGTTTGTGACCAAGGGGATTGGGATTCTCAAGGAGAGAGGTAATTACCACTCCTTTCCTTTTCAGCATAAAAGGTATGATTCTGCCTCACAGGAAATACTTTCACTTAAAATCTATCAATACCAAGTTCTCATTTGATGAGATCTGTTGACAGCACCAGTCGAACTTCTCACCTTAAAGAGTTTCTTGGTCCCCAGAGCATCCGCATGCCCATATCCCACTAAGAGATGGTGTTGAAAACATTTGTGGATACTGAGTAACTGCTGAGTGAATAAATGAATACTAGAAGCAGGAGCACTCCCAAATTCAGGTTATTCCTGCATCCCTAGCACTGGATCTCGGAGTTAGGGCTGCGTGTCACTTTTGAAATAAATCTCAATGGGAAAAGTTCTCCCAATATGCACTCTTGCCATTCTTGCCCTCTATTTAAGGATAAATTTTAGCGATCTCTGAAAATTGTTCCATTGGTTTTTTGGAACCTTCGAGTTCTTGCAGAAGGTTTGGGTTTCCTTACTCTGCTGAGTGTGCTCTTCTCTTCTCTGTTATTATCAGAAGTCCTGGGGGGAGTGACTTACTATATGGGACATCAGGCAATGCCTGCACATAATTTGGTTGCCACAGGGGGTGGGGTGTAATAGGCACCTCGTAGGGGGAGGCCAGGGATGCTGCTGAACACCCTACAATGCATAGGACAGCCCCACCCCACCCTGCAACATGAAATCACCCAACCCAGATTGCTGTGGTGCTGAGGTCGGGAAACTGGATTACCCTGACAAGAGCATCTCTTGGAAAAGGAGGTGAGCTGTGGATATCATGATAAGAACATCTCGCCCTTTTTTGCATTTCTTCCTCACTTTCACAGTGCCCAGATATTCATGGGATATCTGTGCCCAGAGCGCAGAGACAGTCTCTAGGGAAATTAGAGCAAAGATCAATAATAATAATAACAGTAACGACTCACATTTGTATATTGCTTTACTGTTTACCGAGTGCTCTCTCAACATTAACTCAACTGGAGCTACACTGGGGAAGGAAGTTGGGAAGATTTCCCTAAGAATATTTCCCATTTTATGCGTTTCCAGAATTAACGGTTTAAAACAAATTAGAAATAGATTAAACGAAGTACCTTTGGTCAAACAGAAAAGCAATTACATGTTAGGAAATTGTAATAATCCATCACAGGCATCTGCTTTCTGAATCCCAATGCTGGCTGCAGTTTCCACCAGCATCTGCTGCTGGATACACAACTACAGGGAGACTGCCCTTCCTTCCTCTTTGAGACACCCAGGTAAGAGCAATCACTGTGGAATAGGTGGTAGGAGAGGGGACCTAATTTTCCTAGTGGTGATTCAGGAGCCCCTATCTTTTGCTGAGTACCCACATATTGGGTTGGACTGGGCTTGGGGTGGGTACTTACACGCTATCATTTCATTCCTGAGCACCACATTTTTGCAAGGTAAGAAGTGTCCGTTATACATATTTGGTGGATGAACTGAGAAGTTCAACAACTACTCAGAGCACCAGGATTTGAACTCATGTCTGTCTGCCTCCCTCCCCCCCCACACACCACATGCATTATCTACTACATCACTTGGAATTGACAAATACTTGGTACCAGGTCCACAGAAGGTACTGAATCAGGATTTGTTGCTATATTCATTTTCCCAGGGAAAAATAAAGAAGAAAGGAAAACCTCATCTATTGACAGTACACACATGCGTGCACACACACACACAGACACACACACACACACACACCCCTTCTCCCTTCTTTGGTGAACTCCTTGTCAATTGTAAAGGAGTAGCATATGGCTTCTATTCTTACTCAGCACTATGATACCAAAATATCTGATTATTAAGCACCAATCTGAAAATGGATTTCTCATTCACTCTCATGTTTACATATATGGAAACTCAGCAAACAATGAGGTATTCCAGTTACTCACTTGTGTCTATAATTCTAAATGTTACCATTTGTGTCTATCATTCTAAATGTTATCACTGCACTTCCTCTGCAACCTGGACCATACTTACTTTTTAAACTTCTGTTTTGAAATAATTATAGGTTTCTTATAGTTGTAAGAAACAACTCAGAGACATCTGAAATATTTTTCACCTAGTTTTCCCCAGTGGTATCCTCCAGCATAACTTGACGATAGTATGACAACTAGAGGATAGTGGCTGGCATTGACGCTGTAGCCCCACCTTCTTTGGATATCACCAATTTTACATGTACTCATACATGTGTGTCCAGGTGTTTGCATGTTTAGTTTCATGCAATTTTGTCACATGTGCATTTATTTTGTTTCATGACATGATAAATACTCTGTGTAACTTCAATACAAATCAATAGCACAAAACGACGGTGAGGCACTTTTCCAATGTAGACAGAATAGTTCAGTTGGTTCACTGAAGGCATTCTCTGTGCCAGGCACTTTTATAAGAAAAGATCCTAGACATGGGGCACCGGGCTGGCTCAGTCAGTGAAGCACCTGACTCGTGATCTGGGCTGAAGTCATAATCCTATGGGTCTGGGATTGAGGCTCCACGTTCAGTAGGGAGTCTGTTTGAGATTCTCTCTCCCACCCCCTGGTGATCCTCCCCCCACTCCTCTGCTCTCTCCATTTCTCTCTCTCTAAAATAAATATTTTTAAAAGATACTAGATATGAAGAGAAAGAAAACATGGAACTCGTGGTCTCCTGGGAGAGGCAAGAACATAGACAATCACAGGACCCAGTGAACACGAAATGAAAGAAGCCTTTCAATTAGTTGCCAAAATAATCAAGATGAATAAATTATATATTTTCACGGTTATTATATTGGACCTGATCCCAAAGTTACTTAGACTCTTAACACTATACATGTCTTAATATATCGCAGGCGTTCATGCAACATATGTTTAACATTTAAAATTATTATTAGCTCTAATGATCTATCAATATGGTGTCTGTGTATCTTTTCCCATTGCAACAATTCAATTCAATATGTTGAAACATAAAAATAAATCAACTCCAGATTTGATTTATTCATGCATAGACTTCCCCATTTCTTTATCATAAGATTATTTAGAATTCCATAAAATGCATATATCTGCCTGCGCTTCATTAAACAAAGATGGTTGTCAGATGAGGAGGGGGTATTTGGCATATTGACAAGTGCTCTTTAAGCTTTTATAAATAATGGTAAGAAGAACAGTATTTCATACTCACATAAAAGCCTCTTTCGGGAGAAGCCAGAGGAAAAGTGTTTTATAACTGAGTAACATCACGTCTGCATACCTGACACACTCAGTTTCCCATCACGAGGTGTATATCTGTGTGCTTAACAGGGTGTGTGTTTGTGTGTTAAATCGCCTCACCTACCGCCAAATTGAAATGCATTTTTTTCTTTGTTACTAAAACTAGTCCAGTCTCTCCTGGAAACTGCTCCCAATTCAGCGTTCAAGAGTCATGGGAAATCCTGGGAGATGTTGATGCAAGGGGAGAAGACGGGACTGCAAAATATTTCACCTCTTTTCCACTCTGTCCCCATTACTTCGAGAGAGTGGACAGCTAATCCAGTGGTGTTTTAACTAGAAGGGATCTGAAGTACACAAAGGCACAGCCTTTAGGATGGGGTCACAGCACACATTGGTGACCTTGCTGGGATTAGAGCCTGTACTCCTAGGTTCCTGCCTTATACAAGCCACTGTAGCAGGTGCTGGAGGAGGGGGGACTTTAAAGAGGAAAAATCTATCAACCAGGAAGCATTATTATCATCTATGGCATATCCAGCACAATGCTAGCTCCAAAGACACAAATAGCTCTAAGACATTATCTCTACCTTGGAGAAGTGTACAGTGTAGATAGGAAGCCAGAAATTAGAAACATTTCAAGGGTGATATACAAATGACATAATACTTGATTTTAAAAAGCATATGGTCTAAGCTATAAACTGTAAAGAAGTAGTGTGTACCTAGAATTGGGGTGGGGGGCAAATGCCAAAAGAGGCCAGAATAAAGATCCTGCATTTCAGAATTTGAATCAGATGAACTGAAATTTGTTTCTTGGCCCCTCACTTACTAAAAGTGAGTTTGCGAGAAGTTTAATCCCTCTGAGACTCAGATTCTTCTGTAAGTGGGGATAGGAGAGTACCTACATGAAAGGGCTGTGATGTGGTTTGTATGTGTTAATACCTGTGAGGCACTTAAACTAGACAGTAAGTTCTGGGGGGAAGACAGCCATAGGGGTGGGAGAGAGAGAAGAGGAACAGGATGGAGCAGAAGGAGCAAACGTTTTCAGGGGTGACCTGAAGCCAGCAAAAGAATTGAGCTTCTTTCTCAAGCTGCAAAGGGTCTTCTGGGCTAACCTAACTAAATCAAAACAAATAAGCATATGTGCATAAAATAGGTAAACAAATTAGAAATTATTCACAGTCAACAAAACGGAATGGAGGAGAGTACTGAAGTACGTGGGTAAGGATTGCTAAAGATCCATGCGGAGAGGGATAGCTGAATTGGATGGGAACGATGACCACAGCTGAGATGCTCACTGAGGAGAGAACGAGCTTGCAATCAACAGCCCCCAAATTCAAAGCTTCAACTCAGCAGCATGACTATGCTAGTCCCTATTAGACAAGACCCCTCCTCAGGAAAGTTCTGATAGCTTACTAATCTGAGGTTCTGCTTGATTCCATATACCTTCAAAACATGTTTTGCTTTTAGACCAAATATCTTGTTCCATATAATTAGGATGTTCATATAGTTTATTATCCAAACTGGGAGGATTTTGTTCTGACAATGATAAACCAAATAAGATGTCAGGAAAAGGGGGATAAATTGAAACTCTTCAGCCAAACCGAAACATGTGCTTGAATCACATGCAAACCACAAAAATAATATTAAATTTCTATTTTCAGTCAATTCTAGAAACACTAGGAAATGGCTGGACATATCTCACCATGTTTGGTGGGTATATTTGGAACTGTCTGAATTAGAATATGGATCTTTATAAAGTTTACATTGAAGGATCTGGAAAATACTTCGTGGATGTAGACAGACATTCCCACCAGCATCTGAAATGATTATGAGTGGTTCTGGGAACTTACATGTGGGAGACATAAGCCATTTTATCAGGACCAGCAGTGGATAGAGAAAGCAACCTGTTTTCAGAGTTCGGCCCCAGATCAGAAGTCCCCAGGCAGGATGGCCAAGTCAGCCAAACAATGGCACCCGGACAACCTGTGAGTCCCTTCTTGGTTCTGTAGCTCTATGGGGCATCTTAAGGATGAACTGTTGTGACATTTATCTTCTCCATAGCAACACAGTAAAGATCAACTGAAGAGTTAACGTTTGTTGAGCAATTATTCTGTGCGGGCTTCCTGGTAGATTCTTCTCTTTTTCAATAACTGTACCAAAGTGTAATTGACATACAACACACTGAACTCATTATTGACTTGGGAATATTCTTATTTTTGTTTGGTCACACGGTCTCGGATCTACATGTGCCACAAACATAGAGTGTGCAAAGTGTAATGTTGGGCACTGGTGGGATTTCGGGGGTCTGGAGGGTACCTCATCCTGGGCTTCAGGTTTCTAAGCGGAGGGGACTTAATTAGAGCAATGGCCTGGGGCCTCTCTTGGGTCCCTTCCTCACTCTCTCAGAAAATGTGGAATGAAATAGGTGGTAAATTCTGGAAGTTACTGAGAAAATCCAGCTTGGCCTCATCCTATCCTTTCTATGGGACAGACCTGCAGAAAGGGTCATTTCTCAGCTCCTCTGTGCCGTATGTTTCCCAGGGCAGGGACTGGAAGCGAGACAATTGCAAGGATTAGAGATTGTTAGCACTGCCCATGCACGGTGAATAAGCGTGTCTTCTCTCGGGTCCCAGATAGGAAAGCCTGCTTGATTCGGGCCTGAAGCTCCATTTTCTAATGTAGCCTTTGTCTTTATAAAGATAATTTTTTGATTTCCATCTGCTTGCATTTTCTTTTATTTTAAACAATTGTAGGAAGGTGGGTCTTATTTACTAGACTTTCCCAAAGCTCAGGAGTAGGAAACACAGGAAATAAATATAAAGCATATTCTCTGATCTTACTGCCGGGTTGTGGAGGCAACACACACACACACACACACACACACCACGTATATAAACATATGTATCTGTAAATTAAGAAAGTTGACAAGATCTTAAATACAAAAGCGCATCTTCTCAATGCCTTCTAATAATGTAAATAGTACTAAGGTAATTGTTTTAAGCTTAAGTTTTCACTCATATGATCAAAAACTGAAAGGCAACGCAGAAAATAAAAGAATTTTAGTGGAGTGACCATGGATGAACAGTGCTTCTAATTATCAATGTTATGAAATTGGGTAGTAAAGAAAGAGAATAACCAAGAGTGAGAGAAGGAAGAAAGGAGGGAAGGAAGGAAGAAAAAGAACAGGAGGAAGAGGAAGGAAGGGGAGCTTCTCAAGGTTGGAAGGTAATAATAGCCATCACAATGATGATGAGTGCTGATGTCTGCCAAGCATTTGCTGTGGGCCAGGCACTAGGCTTCCACCTTGCTGAACACCTTTCATCTTCACAGCAAGGTTACAAGGTAGATATTATTGTTTTTCACGTCCCTTTCAAAGATGAGGAACATGTGGCAAACAGAAGTCAGGGGACCTGTTTGAAGTCAGATGACCAGTCAGGGGCAGGACAGGATGTAGATGTCCGTGGGCTGCCTTCAGGCCATGCGCTCCTAACCTTGATGCTCTTCGGCCACTGTTGTTGGGTCACTGAGAGGAAGTGGGGAGGAAATGGGTGAAGAAGGGTCAGAGAGTGTTCCAGAAGGAGAAGCTGCTATGAATTAAGGGTCAGAAGAGGGCAGCCAAAGGACCTTCTGCAGGACACCGGCCACCCAGCCTGATTGGAGTGGAGGTCTGTGCAGGGAAAGAGGACACAGATCATTCCTTTTCTGCTTAGAACATTTTTCACTTTCTCGTTCCTTCCCCTCCATCAAAGAGAATTTCAATGTTCACCTTCCTCTAGACTCTGACATGGAGGCTGAGATATGTCATCTGCTCATGTCTTATCTTCCTTTTACCAAATGCATTTAAAGACCACCTCTGGGACTGGGTACCAGCACTTGTCTTCTTAAAACTTACTATATGAGCAATTAAAATAATCACCATTTACAGGTTCCTTACAATACACAGGGAACTGCAGTAAGGACTTAGCCCATTTACTGCTTGGGAAGATCATCCAGGAAGACATTATCTCTAGTTTAGGGATAGGAAAATGGAGGCTCAAGAAGGCTCAGTAGCATGCTCAATGCCACAGAGGGAGTAAGTATAGAAACAAGGGTTTGAATCCTGTTCCATCCTGCCCCAAAGCCATGCCCCTACCCATTGCAGCACACTTAACCTTTTCCTACTTTTTTAGTAGGTGGCAGAGGGTATAAATGGGGGGGGGGAGGACCAATGCAAATGAAAATAAAAGAAAAGCAAAAACGAAAAACAAAGATTCATACAATCCAATATACCTACACTCTCCTAGCTTACTATTCAGAATTCACAGCCCCCAGTGTTTATACAACCAACAAAACGCAGAAACATCCACACGCAATTGACATAATTATAAACTTGGGAATTTGCCATTCACATGAAAAGTCACAAGAAAACAGAATGGTGGTAGGCAGGATCCTGGCCCCTGGTTATTCAATACAACACCAATCTCAGTGCCCCTGCAAAGTGATTTTGCAGATGTCATTGAAGTCCCAAATCAACTGTCCTACGATGTGATTATCCAAGGAGTTTCATCCAATCACATGAGCTCTTTGAAAGCAAAAAATTTTCTCTGGCTAGTCATAGAAGAGGAGTCAGAAAGATTCAAAGTGGGAGAGGGACTTGAGATGCATGAGGGTATGACACGGACAGGACGCAAGACCCTCCGGAAGCTGAGAGCTGTCCTTGGCCAACAAGCAGCAAGAAAATGGCCGTCTTAGTCCTACAACCACAGAAATTGAATTCTTCTAACAGCCTGAATGAGTTCGGAGCCCAACCCAGTTGGTACCTTGACTTGGGCCTTGTAAGAGGATATAACCTGAGCCCATCTGAAGGTCTGACTTACAAAACCAAGATTATTAATGAGTGTTATATTACACCATTAAGGTTGTTGTAATTTGTTAAACAGCAATAAAAATGAATGTAAGAACTTCACTGTGATATTGTGAATTATTGAAACACACTCTATTTCTCATTTTAATAAAATGTATGCATTCCAGTTCTGCAAACTTGAGAGCTGGGGAAATCTTTCCTACTTTCGGTGGCATTAAGTTTAACCATCCGGAGACATAGGAGATAGGACCTTATTTATAAATGAAGATTTACAGTAATCTGCAGAACTGACTGATTTTCCAGGTGAGTATGGGCCTTTTAAAAAAAGTTTTATTTTCTCCCTTGAGTTTAAAAAAGCTTTAATGTCATTTTGAACATCGCTCATCAACATGTTTATTTTATATAGGTGGAGAAAAGACCATTGCGTAAGATAGTTGACAGGATCTGAGTCTTAAGCAAGAAAAAGTGTGTGTTCCTGCACTGTTACGTTTTTAGTCTGCCAGAAAAGAAGCGAAGCCTGAGAAACAAGTCAAAGAGTAATCAGATTATGGAAAAAGATCCCAGTTTAGGTTCTGCCAGCCTGAAAAGCAGGTTATTGTGTCATTCTGTGGAGGAGAGTAAGAGCTGGAGAAGTATGATCATGGCCGACAGAAGAAGAAGGGAAGGAGCAGGCTGTGTCAGTGGGTTCCCCCTCCATTTGCCCACTGCCCACTGAGACTCGTCATAAAGTGGCTAAGAGGACAACCAGTATTATTCCATAAAGCACTTAGAATGATGAAAGCGTCTGTAGGTGCCCAGGGAATGGTCATTCTTGCCCCTCTGCACTACCCATCAAAGAAACGCTGCTTCTCTGCTCCTGTCGTTTCTTTCCTGTGACACCAGCTCAATTGATTTAAGACCCTCGGCACGCTCAGCTACACCCCTCCCTTCCTCCTTCAAGAAGCAAGCTCTTCTTGCAGAGGCCAACTCAGCTCCATGAGAGGAGGCTTACTGGAGAACAGCTTTGCCTGCACTCCGTGCGTGGATTCAGAATGAGGAGCTATCGTACTAAGTCCTCCAATCTGGCTTCTCAATAGTAAAAGTGACGTTTCAGTCTAATTTTTAATGGTCTGTTTTACTTTTCTTCATGTGCAGAACCAAAAGGGGAAATGGGGTTCTAGTTATGGGGATTTTTTATTCTGAGCTCTGAACCTTTCCAAGAAACTATGACTCATCTCTGTTTTATTTCGAAGTACATGATTGGGCTACCAAAAGCAGAGTCTCTGGTTTTAGGACATGTAACTTAGTGGATGTCCCTTCTTATTTACAAATCCCCCTCATAAATTATATTAAGCCATTTTTCAACCTGATAACTCATTCAAACTAGGAGTATTTTATCCCAGAGATAAATAAAAGTAAATGTAAATAAACGCATATGGGGTCTAGAAGATAATAATATGGTACCCTATACAATCCATTGTAAACTGAGCAAATATGTTTATCTTCAAATATATTTCTGTTTTGGAAAATCCCACTTGGAGATAACTATACAGCTGGAAGATGTCACATAGGCCTGCTTCCTGCCTTAATACTATATTATGTCTCCCCATCCCCAGAGCTAACATAATTTCAAGTATAAACTAACATAGACTTAAAATAGTACTATGGTAATATTAAAAAAAAAAAAGGACCCAAACTAAACTTATTTGGTGGGGGTGGGGGGGGATTAGGATGCCTGTGATCTAGAGCCTGTATTGCCACAGATTAGCACTGGGACCTTGATCATATCGCTAGATGTTATTTATAAACTTCAGTTAACTATCTGTAAAGAAATTGTTTGGGCTGTGATTTCCAAAGTTCCTTCCAGCTCTAAAATTGTGTCCTTCCTTAAAGCCAATTAACTAGAAACACAGAAATAGAGCTGATCAGAAAGGTGGGGAAGTGTCTATCCAGAAGGGGTTAGCTTCTGTGGTGAGGACCACTGTCACTGGAAATTGGTCACACTAGTGGGGTGCCATGATAGAAAAAACCAAAATTATGAATTAGAGTATTAATTAATGTTAGCTGCTATGGCAAATAGAACCCCCAAATCTCAGTGGTTTAGCACAACAGAAATTTATTTCTGGCTCACTGACTCTCTGATGGGAAGGTTCAGCAATAACTTGAGGACCCCAACTCCTTCTGTCTCGTAGCCCCCTATCCCTAAGGGTTTCTAACCCTTCAATTCCATCCAGTATGGAAACAGAGCGAAGAAGTTACTCCTTCATAATCACTCAACTAAAAAGCAACGCACATCACTTCTGTCACATTTTATGGGCAGTAATAAGTCGTAAGAACTTGCCTTGATATAAAAGGTCAAGAAAGAGGATATGGAATTCTGGTTCCTGGCTGGGCATCCACTTAGCAGCAGTAACTTCCCTCTATGGAAAATGGCAGCCAGTCTTTGGAGAGCAAGAGCCATATTTTCCCCAGTTAATGTGATGTGCTCCTCACAGATATGAACTTCCTATTTTCTACAGCAACTTCCACATTAGCAACCAATTCCTGCTTCATCTGGTTTTAATTATGTGACACAAGGGTGCCAAGTAAAACAACACCATTCATGACTAAAATCAGGCTAAACTCAGCTGAAATCTAGTGTGTGTTTTGTTCTGTGTATCTTTTTGTTTTTAATGTATGTAAGCAGAAATACATGCCAGATGACTGTGAGAAGAAACGTGACAGCAGCTACTTCAGTCCAACTGTAATAAGAATGAACACATGAAGAATGGCTAGATTCAGGTAGAATTGAACTCATCAAGAATATTCCGCAAAATATGTATATATTCCTTGATTGCTCATTCATCATATTTTGGCTTATTGAGCTGCTGACAGAGTTATATTTCTTGTTTTGTGGGGGAAAAATACTTTGAGAAAGTGTCATGCTATTATCTGGATAGCTGAGCCTTGTTTTAAATTTGCTCTCTAAGGCAAAGAAAAGCCTAGATTTAAAAATGCAGGTTTGTGCTGAGTAGAAATATTTGGACCTTTGGATTTGAGAAGTGATAACATCTCCACCACACGTTATCATCTACCAGTGAAAATAGCTTATTAAAAATATAAATTTAGACCTTTAAGCAAACAAGATCAACTACAGCGTGGGTGAGGAAACTTTCTGTAAAGGGCAAAGAGTAGATTTTTTAGGTTTTATGGGCCATGCGGTCTCTGTTCCAACTACTCGACTTTGCCTTTGTAGCAGAAAAGCAGAAAGCAGCCATAGTCGATATGCAAACAAATGGGCATGGGTGTGTGCCAATAAAACTTTATAAAAACAGGCAACCAACTGGATCTGACCCATAGGTTATAGTTTACTGATCTCTAGAGACAAGATGGTGGAAAACCCTAAATGGAAAACTTCCTCAGCCTTGGATGGGAGAGGACCTCAGTTTTCCACCTCTGTTTCAGAGGTGGACCTTCCAGGTTTGTTTGGAACGTCCTTTATAAAATAAATAACATTCCATTATCAACAGGTGATAAAAGGGAAGGGTATGTACCAGCTCCTAATGAACAGAGTTTGAGACCCAGGAGACCAAGGTCTAATTCTAGTTCTGTCAGGATGGAGAATGTGATGTTGCTTGCCTCATTTAGCTTCAATAGGTCTTTGTTTCTGCTTCCCTAAAATCAGGGAGTTAGGCAAGATTACCTCAAATATCCTTTACATCTCTCAAGTTTGTTTAGACTGGAAAGCTAACTGTGCTGGGAAGAATTCAGATTTGGACTCGCAGCTCTATAGCTTCTTACACATGTCACCACCGGCCAGCTACTTAAATCCTCTAAGCCTCCATTTCCTTGACTGTTCAATGGATCCTGTACTTCCCACCTGACAGGATTAAATGGAATAATGTATGTGAGAGTAAGTAGCATGGGCCCAGAAGCAGACTGGATGTTCCAGTGTGAGTCCAATCCAGATGTGGTTTCCATGACTAATTTAAAAAAACCTTCATACCTTCACCCCAACTACCCTGATAACACAGTCAAAGCTGCCCCTACCCCCTTAAAATCTGGATGCATCCTCTAGCAAATGATCATCAAAAACCAAGTAAAAGTAAGTAAAATATATATAAATGTGGCAGATGAAGGCTAGTCACAAGGTCTCAAGAATTCAGTTCCCACAGGGAAGGAAGCTTCAAGTAGGGAGTGGCCATGAACGGGGATTCCCCCAAGTCCCTTCAGTAGATGCTCATAGAACTACAGGTCAACCTTTCCCTTCCCTGTGACTGTTCTTTTATCACAGACTGAGCCGAACATCGACATCCTAAGGGAGGGCTGCAGAATGCACTATTAGGATAAAGTTTGTTGCCTCCATTATGCCAGTCACCACACTGGCATTTTAGGACATTTCTTCTCACTATCCTTTACAACTTTGCCCTTCCCATTTTCAGTGATGAGGCGAGATTCCACAGGCTTACACCACTTGCCCAAAGACAAAACATGCAAGAAGACTGTTTGATTCCACAGATTTTACTTGCGGTTTTGGGCATAAATCTCAAGAGAAGATAAGACTCAGGGCAGACATGGTAACAAACTGAGGTACAGAATCTTCCCCATGAACTTCCCCAAACTTCCCCATGAATCTACAAATCAGAGACTGCCGTTTGCCAAACCACAGGACTCTCAGAAGATGTATAAGGTAGGGGGACGATCAGTCAGGAGTAGTACCAGATTGTTCTTGACATTGGAAGAGAGCCTTGCACGTTGTGGGTGAGCTCCATGTGTTTTTGAATGAATGAATCTGTGAAGGACTGGCCTATATTCACGTTGCCAGAACCACACAGTCCATGGATAAAAAGGACTATTGTTCTAAATTTGTTTTTGTTTTTGTTTTTGATGTATGTCCTTGCTCTTCCTGCAAATCACATTCTGGTCCTTATTCATCCAAGGTTCACCCTTTCAAAACCTGCCCTGTTTTCCTTGGCCTCATATTTTTCTCCCTTTGCCTCTGCTTTTCATTTTCTTTCATCTGTATCCCAAATGCTTCCAGAAACCTTGAGTACAAATTATCTTTTTCTTTCTTCACCAGCAGAATATGGGGGGAGAGGGTAGGACTTCTTGTTTTCATGTACATTTAGATTGTATAACTTTCCTCTATAAACTTAAAGAAAAAGAAGCATTAACTTGAGATCATTAATGTGATGCCAAGTTCTTCGTGTTGAGAATCCTACTCGCAATCCTGGAAATAATAACAAGAGGACAATCTAAGAAAATACATAAGGTAAGTTTGGGTTTTGTTAGAGACCAAACAATACCAGACCATACTGGGAGACGTATCTACCCATACCAACTAATGTTCACTCAAGGAATCACTACCCTCCTAGTGTTTCCTCTGTGCAGGGTGCTTTGCTAGACTGGATCAAAACGGACTCCAAGAAGAAAGTTAAAATGTGAGAATATGTAATTTTAGCAACTGTCTCATGAGTTTGCGGGGTGGAGAAGTTAGCATGTTTTGGAACTGAGATTGACCTTGTTCATCATAAACAAAAATGTGGGGGAGTGACGGCTGAAAAGGAGTCCTTGTTCAATTCAACACACATTACCTATATAAATGCTGGGACATAGTTTCATACTTGCTCAGCACCTATTAAGTGTCAGGCATCGGGCTAGATTTTTTATCTTAAATTTTAGCTTCAGAACCACGTTATGAGTCAGATTAAAAAAAAAGAAAGAAAAAGAAAAGAAAAGAGCCATAAAGACTTAAATGAATTATTCTAAGTTACAAAATGGGGACGAACCTGAGGGGGATTTGAACTCAAGTCTGCTGAACCCTGAAGCCCTTACTGTTTTGGCATCACTCTGTACACACGAGTGACCTCTACCCAGCTGGAAGGGAGAGTTCAACCTCAGATGGATGCAGGAACTNAATTTGAACTCAAGACTGCTGAACCCTGAAGCCCTTACTGTTTTGGCATCACTCTGCACACACGAGTGACCTCTACCCAGCTGGAAGGGAGAGTTCAACCTCAGATGGATGCAGGAACTTGGTAAGCAGGTGAAGAAAAGGACCATGAAATAAACATTTTTTTTTAAGATTTTATTTATTTATTTGATACAGAGAGAGATCACAAGTAGGCAGAGAGGCAGGCAGAGAGAGAGGCGGAAGCAGGCTCCCCGCCGAGCAGAGAGCCCGATGAGGGGCTTGATCCCAGGACCCTGAGATCATGACCTGAGCCGAAGGCAGAGGCTTTAACCCACTGAGCCACCCGGGCGCCCCAAAATAAACATCTTTTGAATAAAGCGGGTATTATTTCAGAGATCCCTGAGCCCACCAAATTCAGGCAGGTACTCCTGCAGACTCCCAGCCAGGTGCAACAGAGGCGGCAGGTCCCAGACACCGACCAGCTGCCCGAGTCTCTGGCAACACTGCCGCACTCACGGGAGGAATCACAGAGCAGCAGGGACTTGCCTAACTGCTGTGAGGATTGGCACACTCCCTGATGTGGCCGGGTATCAGCAGGACAGCTCCCATTTAGTGTTTATCATGGGCCAGTCAGGCAGAGTTTGGTTATGTATTTTGCATACAAGATTCCATTTCACCTGCATAACCTTTGGAGGAGGTCCTATTATTCTTACTTACTGATTTATTTATTGTTAATAACTGAGGAAGCTATTGCTTCAGAGTTTGCTTTTCCAGAGCCCACAGTTTGGTTGGGAGCAGAGCTACCATTCAAGCCTAGCTTTGCCTCATACTAAAATCTGTGCTTTTAATCCTGAATTTATCCATGCATGAAACAATTGTACATACTAAAAGGTGGTAACTGTGTGTAATTCACACATCAGCCCAGATGCTCACCAGTGATGTATGTGACGCTAGTGGGCAGAATATGCTGTTGGGATATGAGCTGGGATAGGAGGCAGAATGCAACCCACAGAGGACAGAAGAGCTAGCAGGCAAAGACAGCACAAACAGGGCCAGAGAGATACCATAGTAATTTATAAGAAAGGACTGGTAGATAATGCACACACCACACTTGTGGGATATTACTGTATAATACATTATTAATATCTGTGGTTTTCTCTGTATAATGTACAAACACACACACACACAGTGCAGAGATACAGGTATAGTATTTCTCTACTAATCTTTTTCATGTCTATAAAGTTGGAAGTTAAGAGTCCACTCAGATACTGACAAGGTGATGTGCATGACCTGGGACAGAGCATCTAACAGGTTGAGATACATTTCCTCTGGCAAAGAAAAGCAAGCATGAACATCATAGTAGCTTGTTTGATGGGGTATGAATCCAAGTCCATTATGGAGCCTATTCTAAATGGCACAGGCCACCCACTCTTGACTCTGTGGGCTGGAATCTGGATTAATCTGCTAAGTGGGTATTTATTTTGGGAAGAGAAGGAAAGAAAGACAAGGAGAGGAAAGCAGCATAAGGAAATGACATCTTAGTAGCTCCTGAAGAAGTTATGAGGAAGGGAGAAGCCTCTTCTTTAGGTCCAAAGAGGAGATCAAGTACATTCTAGTCCCTTCTGAGCAAAGGTGGAAAGAGATTTCTTTAACACTTGCAGTGAGGATGGGAAGGTGCCATAACACTGTGCAGCTAAAGGGACCCCACTTTATTTAAGGGACACTTAAGTGTTTAAAGCTGCTTAAATGCCGAAGACTGACAGAGGCCACAGCAGCTGCTGTCACTGCACACCCACTGGACAGAGACGAAATGATAGGTTCTTGCTTTCCCTTTTATTCCATTTTCTTAAAAAAGCACAGAATGGCATTTTGCTCTATAATTACTGCTCCAGCATTAGATTATAATATGGGATCTGATAATTTTCTTAAAACATTATAACGTTAGCTTTGCTTCTCTCAGTATCTTGAGTGACTGGTCCAGGAGACCTAGTTTGGGGGCTATTTCAATTCAGCTGTGTTTAAAACAGAGAATGGGTTGAATTTCAATAAGGTATTCACACAATGTAAAGTTCTCCATGACAAATCTGCAGGCTCAGTGTCAAGAACAAAACAGGATCCATAGCCTAAATTCAGAACCTCTGCCTTTCTGATCTATTCTTGTCCTCCAGCAGTCCTCGTTCTCTCCTAAGTCATGTGTCCCAGTCTTGCTACCTTCTTTTCAATCCAGTTTTTGAAAATATGAAACCATATGCCAGTTTTATAGTTTGGGACTCTACATCAAGCAGGGTGCAGTCAAATAAACAAAACCACCTTAGGTATCTCAGGCAGAGGGAGGATAATGCAGGGAACTAGTTCACAGATGGTGGAGGAACTGAGACCAGAAATCAGGGATACTGAGCAATGTAGAAATTACCTGCAGTAGGAAGTTGCTCTGAACCTTGGAGCCAGAGGGGAAGGACAGGAGCTCAGGATCTAAAACCACCTGGTAAGAGCTAGAACCCAACAAGAGCTGGGACGGGAGACAAGGGCTCCCATGAGAGCTAGATCAGAGGAGATGCAGTCTCTGCAGGAGACAACACCCCAAACAGAGGGCAGGAGATATGTTAGCTTCTTCCCTTCTTTCCCCAGTTTTCTGCCAGTGCCTGCCCATTACTAGGTTTGCCTGGTACCCAGAGGGCAAACGAAAAGGGGAAAATTCCAACTGATTCCTTCATGTCTGGTTCACAAACTACTTCCTCTATGAACCTTCCCCTTTGGATCCTTCCATTCTTTTACGTAAACTTCCTCATGACACCACACTGTCCATCCATGATAGTTGTGTACATACAACAGCTGTGAGCTCCCCAAAGAGAAGCACTACAGAGGAGTCTTTGTGGTATTCCCAGGATTTAGGCATAACAGATACAAGCCTGAGAGACCTGAGTTCCAATCCTGATTCTCCCACTTACAAGATTTCTGACTCTTGTTACATTACTAAATCTGTCTCCATTTTCTCATCTATAAGAAGTGGTGAATAAAATCATTCACTTAGGGCCAGTGTGAGGATTAAATAATATAACACCTACCTCTGGAAATGAGATTCTTAACCATCATGCAGTCTTCCTAGATTGCAAGTCAATTGTCATGCATTTGGAGAGCTAATATTTTCTGTTGGTTCATCTCCCTAAATCACCCACTTTATTCTATACAACCTAATGGAGGTGACTATATCTGGCTAGAAAGTTCTAAGAATAGTTAGGCCTTGAAGCTGTAAATGTGAAAATCTATTTGCAGAGCTCTACCTTCCTTAACGTCATCTCTAATGAGAAAATTGCAGTAGAAAGCTGCTTCAGAAGAAGGCTGCAGAAAAGGTCAACCCAAATTGAGTGAAACCTCTCTGTGTACTCAGTCAACTTCAGCTAGCCAATCAGATATACAGAAATGGTTGGGCCACTCTCTATTGGCCACAGTGTTCCTTAAAAAGAAAGCAAGGGAAACAAAAGCGAAAATAAACTCTTGGGACTATAACAGAATAAAAACCATCAACAAAACAAAAAGACACCCTATTGAATGGGTGAAAATATTTTCAAATGATCTATCTGATAAGAAGTTAACATTCAAAATATGTAAAGAACTTATATGACTTAGCGCACACACACACACACACACACACACACACACACAGAAGACCCAATTAAGAAGTGGGCAGAGGACCTGAATAAGCATTGTTCCAAAGAAGACATACAGATGGTCAGGAGACACATGAAAAGAAGCTCCACATCACTAATCATCAGAGAACTGCAAATCAAAGTTAATAAGATATTACCTTATAACTACAAAAATGGCTAGAATCAAAAAGACAAGAAAGAAGTACTGGCAAGGATGTGGAGAAAAAGTAACCCTCGTGCACTGTTGGCAGGATTGTAAATTGGTACAGTCACTGTGGGAAACAATGTGGAGGTCCCTCAAAAAAATTCAAATAGAAATACCATATGATTCAGTAATTCTACTACTGGGTGTTTACCCCAAGTAAATAAAAACACTAATTTGAAAAGACTGCACCCTTATGTTTACTGTAGCATTATTTACAATTGATATGGAAGGAATCTAAATGTCACTGATAGGTATATAAAGAAGATGTGGTATATATATGTATTATATATATATATATATATAATAGAATATGACTTAGCTATAAAAAAGAATGATATCTTGCCACCAGCAGCAACATGGATGGACCTAGAGGGTAATATGCTACGTAAAATAAGTCTGACAGAGAAAAACAAATACCATATGTTTTCACTTATATGTGGAATCTAAAAAACAAAAAACCAAAATGAACAATCAAACAACAGCAAAAAAGCAGAAACAGACCCATAAATACTGGGAACAAATCGGTGGGTTATTAGAGTGGAAGAGGAGGGAGAGATGTGTAAAATGGGTGAAGGGGAGTGGGAGATACAGACCCCAGTTATGGAATGAATAAATCAGGGGATGAAAGGTAAGCATAGGGAATAAACAGAAGACAGACAGAGAGAGAGAGAGAGAATACACTATCCTCACTAACAAATGGAGGAATTTATCACAAGGTTATGTGATGTAAACAATGCCATACCAGGTATCGCCAAGATTTTCCAATCAAATACCAATACATATTTAGAAGTCTGTGGTTTTTTATACTTGTTATGATCATCCTGGGAGCTGGGACTGGTCCTCTTAAACTAATAGACAGGCTTCAGACTCAGGGAAAAGAGGGCAAACAGAAATGTAAATCTTACCAGCTCACTTTGGTTAGAACCTTCAACTCGAGATTTGAAACATGAGCGACTTATGAGAGAGACAAAATTATGCTCTAGTAACTTGAATTCATACTGGTGTATACTTCCTAAAGTTTAAAATAATGGGATTCTAGAGATGTTTTAAATATAGTTTAAAACCACTCTAACTGACTGCAAAGAAATAAACTTGAGTCAGATCGATAGTTTCTCCTAGGTTTCAAAAAAGCCATCTCAGTTTTCCTCTCCCACTTCTTAACAATAAGCACCTCCACCACCATTTACTATCATCCATTGTAGCCCAGGAAAATTTATGTTCCTTATGATTTCTTTGTCTTCTTGCACAACTGCAAGGTATGTATCATTATCCAAACTTAGGAGATGAAGGAACTATGATAGATTAGGTTAAGTAGGTCCCCCAAGGTCAAGCAGCTTCCAGGTAGTGGGAGTGTGATTCCAATCCAGGTCCCCTTGCCTTAAGGTTCTGTGGTGTTTCCTCTTTCAGCTGGAACATGGTAGCTAGGTCTCTCACATGATATAGCATTGCTCATCCATTCATGTAGTCATTCAATCAACAAATAGTTAACAAGGTCTCACCATGTGCATGAAGGTGTACTAGGTTCTGAAACCACAAGAATAAACATGGTACACAGCAGCTTTGCAAACAGAAATTATTCACAGTAACTGTAAAGTTCTCTGCCCTGAAGGAAAACAGGTCATTTTGTAAATAAGAACTGCATGTGTTATTATAGGCATTTATATGATGCTAATCCATTAAGCAGATGAGACTTGTTAACCACGGTACAGAAAGAAGGAGATGGAATCAGAAGTGGAAGAACTAACACAATTGTTTCTTGCAAGTATGAACTGTGCAATACCCAGTTTCAAGACATGAACTCTGGTTAGCTTATTTAAGGATCAATCTCAACATGATCAGTCAGCTTTGGTGCTTTTGCTTTAAGCCTTTTGGCGGGGAATAGAGGTAGTTCGACATCTTCTAAACTATTATTCTACCATTTTCTCATTCTAAAATGAAAGGAAAGAGGCGCCTGGGTGGCTTAGTTGGTTAAGTAGCTAACTCTTGATTTTGGCTCAGGTCATGATCTCAGGGTCCTGGGATCAAGCCCCACATCTCGCTCTGCACTCAGCATGGAGTCTGCTTGAGATACTCTCCCTCCCTCATGCATTATTGGTGGGAATGCAAGCTGGTGTAGCCACTGTGGAAAACATTATGGAGGTTCGTCAAAAAATTAAAAATACAACCATATAATCCAGTAATTCTGCTACTGGGTATTTACCCAAGAAAACAAAAACAGGAATTTGAAAAGATATATGCACACTTACATTGTTGTTGTGTTGTTTTTTTCAGGATTATTTACAACAACCAAGATACAAAAGCAACCCAAGTGTCCATCAATAGATGAATGGATAAAGAAATATATATGTATATATAGTGGAATATTACTAAGCTATAAAAAAGAATGAAATCTTGCCCTTTGCAACCACCTGGATAGACCTAGAGGACATAAAGTTAAGTGAAGTAAGTCAGAGAAAGACAAATACCATATGATTTCACTCATAAGAAGAATTTAAGAAACAAAACAAATCAAAAAAAGACAAAATAAAAAAAATCAGGCTCTTAGATACAGAGAACCAAAATGGTAGCTGCCAGAGGTGAGGTGGGTGAGGGGATGGGTGAATTACATGAAGGGGATTAAAAGTACACTTATCCTAATGGGCACTGAGTAATGTATAGAATTGTTGAATCACTATAGTGATTATAAAGTACATCTATATAGTGATTCTACAGTATATCTAAAATTAATATGACACTGTATGTTAATTATACTTCAATAAAAACAAAAAATAAGACAAATTCATAAACAAACAATAAAACAAAAATTAATGATCTTTTGAATAGCTGGTTCCTGTCCTGAACTTCATTTACATCCTTTCTCTGCCTGCTCATCACCAACGCTGTGTGTGGTTATACGCAGTTGAGTTCCTGACCTTTTCTCTTTGATATTCCAGTGACTTTTTTGCGGCATTGGTGACATCCTAAGATTCACAGTATTAAAGTATCATAAATATAACGTGAGAGTAGCACCACTTATTTCATCCCAAAAGGCAAAAATATGTACACGGCGAGAGAAAGATCCTGTCGGAAAAGAAGCATCATGGAAGCATCAAAACATGAAAATATACAGATTGTAGAGAAACGTGTATGGTTACACATCCTAATCTGATAAAGTAAAAGTTAAATGTAAATACACTGGCCCATGACTGGAGGATATAAAGCAGAAAACAATCTTCTATTAATTGCTAAGACCTTCAAAATAAACATAGCTGAGTTCTTTTTATCAGGTCTCTTGCTAATACACAAACAAGCAAGCAAAAAATCAGGTAAAACCTTGTCACTAGAAATACATCAAACCTCAAATTCTATAGCAGCAGGAAAGGGATTACTTCCAACCTAGCCTTGGAACGTGGAGATATACCGGTACTGGTGCCCCAAGCATGTAATATTTATAAGTCATACAAGTTTAATTTTTTCTTCTTTGCTGTGGAAAAAAAGAATATTTCTCTCTCTCCCTCTCTCCCTCCCTCCCTCTCTCTTTCTCTCTCTCTCTTTCTTTTCTGTTAAAGCTCAGCACTGCAGGGGGAAGAAAAAAAAAGGACCTCCTCAGTTTGGAATTTTCCACTGCCCCCCCTCCCCATCAGTCTAGTTAGGCGAGCGTAGCAGGGGATACAGGGCCAGGAAGAAGTGCACAGACAAGGATTTGTCAGTGAGCTTCAGAAATGCTTCATGGTCCGCACAGCTGATTTCACCTTTGCTAAGTTGGTGATTATACCCGATTCACTTTTGCATTCTTTATGGATACACATAGTGGCCCATATGTACACATGCAAAGTGTGAGGCTGATGTCTGCTATAGAAACCCAAGGCAATTTGTTCCTCACTGTGAGTGTTTGCATTAATTTCTATTTTCCTTTGGGTAGAAATTAGTATAAAAGTATTACTCCCCAAATTTCCTCTTCTCCCACCTCCAAGCCCCATTTATTTTTAGAGTGAGAATTAGGTAATTATCTGGACCAGGCCCCCTGTAATCCTCATAAAAACCAAGTAAATAAAATGAGATTCAGTGATGTTGGCTGGGCTTCGCAGAGGATGTTGGCAGCTAGGACGCCATGTCATGAGATGTGCAGGGAGTGAGTCCCAGAGAAAGAGCATCAAAGACCTGTATACTTATGAATCATGATTTCATATGAGCCTCATCAATTCTTATACCTAAGAATTTTTAGAGAGAAGAGTCAGCCAGCCTAGAATCTTTTGGCAACATTGTCCTTTTGCACTATGGGGTACTCAGTCCCTAGAGCAATGATTCTTTTTGTGGCCTGCATCCCTTTTGCGACTCTGATGAAAATCTATTAACACTGTCCCAAGAAAAATGCTAAAACACACAGACATATTTAAAAAAATGTGTATATATGTTCAGGGCACTGACAGCCCTCTGAAGATCCCTCTTGGGGTTCCACGGACCTCAAGTTAGGAATCTATGGTACAGGAATCTGTGAAATAATCAAAACTCATTAATCACCAAACTTGTAAAATAATAATAATATTAATAATGATAATAACAGGGTGTTGGGAAGGGGAAGACAGATAAAAAGGAAAGGTAAGTACAAAGATTCTTGTATCCAGAGTTTTTACCCTTCCATCCAAACTGGTACCAAAAAACCATGAACTACTTGCACTGATAAAATGTCAGAGTCATCATCCTAACTCTAGTGTTTGTTTACTAATGATTAGAGGCAGGCATTGTCCTAACCCTGTTAGCCTTCAAGCCACACAACGACTCCGGCAGGTCAGTACTATGTCCACATGCAGCAGATGAGTAAGCTGTGGCCTAGAGAGAAGAAAGCCATGGATCTGGGCCATGCCATGCTAGAGACGCCATGACGAATAAGATGCCACTTGTTTTCATGGAGAGTTTTGTTACCATGGCAGAGCCCACAAAACCCACCCCCTTGGAAGTTGCAATCCAGGTGAGCCCTGCCAAGATTTGGGAGAGCTGGGGTGGGGGTGGGAGGTAATGCCTTGTAGGATGCCATACGCAAGACGATGTGGTAGATCTTCCCCAGATGTGGATAGCTTGGACGCCTGATTTAGTGTTTTGCTTTCTTCCTAGAAACAGTCTTCATGAAAATAAACACGAATTACTTCTCTTTCATGCAGTGAGTATTCTCTCAGTCATATGTTCCATCACCGGCTGTGATGGTTCAATGTTCTCAAAACAGAGGGGAAAGAAGTGCAGAGAGAAGGGGGCGGAGGAGGCAGAGGAAACCTCTTCTGAGTTTCTTCCCAAAATCAGACAAAAGTGTTAACACGCAAGTAAATATGGCAACGTGTTTGTGAAATGCTGTCTCACGAGCAACGAACAGGGTCAGGAATCCATTAAAATCGTTCCACTAAGTTATCCCAAGTGTGCAGACCAAATCTCAGCTGAAGAAGCTTCCTCACTGGGTGGGCATTCAGCTCAGCTCTGCAGATTTGGTGCCCAGATTGGACTGACAGTCCCAGGAGCGGTCCATCAGAGCTTTCACTCAGCCTCAGTGGTGTGATGTGACCAGCAGAGAGAGGCAACAAGTTTGAATGATTCATGTTGTGCAAAATATTGAAGTGGGCATAAGGCTACACCCATAACTTTGAATCCCGGTTTAATTCCCGTAGAAGGAGGGCAAAGGCTAGTATAAGGTCATCTGCTGTACCTTGCCCTGGTTAGTATCAGCATGGGAACATGTGCCTTAGCAGAAAGAAAAAAAAAAATACATGCTGATGAGAATGGCTGCATTCACACTCCATAGGGACACGTACACAACAGGGAACAGTGGTTTCTCAGCCTCAGCTTTGCCTTGTCCCTACCTAATCTCTCTGCAGTGATCAGGATTTGTCATAAGGCTAGAGACACCAGCAAAGCCTTGAAGAGCATGGAAAGCCCAATAAAACATTGGAATAAGAAGTTATGCCCCCCCAAATGCAATGCTTTAAAATATATCTAAATACTTTTTAGAATGAGCACCATCTAATCAGAAGAGCTCAAATCAGGGAGTGGCAAACGTTTTCTATTAGGGACCAAATAGTAAATATTTTAGCCTGTGAGGGCCATAAGGTCTCTGGGAAGACTACCCCAGTCTGCCCTCACAGAGGGAAAGGCAACCACAGGCAATATGTACGTGATTGGGCATGGGTGTATGCCAATAAAGCTTTATTTATGGACACTGAAACTTGAGGTTCACATAACTTTCCTGTGTCATGAAACATTCTTCTTTTGATTGATTTGCAAGCACTGAAAACGTAAAAACCATTTTTAGCTTGCAAGCCATACAGAGATTGGGCCTGCTTTGAGCACTCATTTGCCAACCTGTGGGTTAAATCACCGACACTGCAGCATCAGAACAATGGGATCCCTGAAGGACTCACGGGCGGTTCTGGGGTGACTCTGGGGCACCCAAAGCTTCAGAGCAAAGGCGAAGAAAATGACAGTAGGACTTGCCTCGGAGTAGAGGGATGTCTCAGAGCTTCTTCATGGCTCAGGGGCACTTGGAGGATTCCTATGTAGAATAGAGCCTCTGAATTGTTTTTGGCTCCAAGGGGGAAAGGAAACATTTTTTTACATCACCATCCTGGGTCCTGGCAGAGCAGTGAGTGGCTCTGATGATGCTACAGAGCCTAAGAGCAGTCTTATCCTTGTCCTCACAGCCATGTGACACACTTGCTACTGACACACTTGCTCAGAGCAGATGTTTTAGTGATGAACTAATGATTACTCTGACAAAATTAAACAAAAATCATCGAAGTTGCCACTTTCATTTAAGAAACTTTTCTTGAAGGAGTTAATAGTGATGAAAAAGAAAAGTCAGTCCCAAGAATCAGAATGGGTTCTGTCTCCACAGCCTGGTTTGGACGCTTGAGGACCCAGGGCTGTAATTCCAGGCTGAGGAAGAGCTGAGAAGTGGGAATGAACCAAGGACATGTGAACTCACCACAAGGGCAATGGACCTCATTTCTCTCTGTTGTAAATTGGTCATGGAAGAAGTTACATAACCTGCTTCTGCCCATCAAGGTGTCAGTTTGTACATTCTGTGATGGTGAGAACTTTTTCTGGGTTTTTTTGGTTTTTTGTTCTGTTTTGTTTTAAGAGAAGCTATCAAGTCCATTCTAGAATGGGTCTAAGTGACTGTTGCCACCACACTGCCAACAGGGAAGTCCTCCCAGTCCCAGGCATCTGGATCCACCTCACTCGTAGAGCTTCAGGGAAGACAGATTCTCGGGGGGCCATCCAGATTCCCTTCTGATTCAGGAGGTCTGGTGTGGTACCAGGGGATATGTGTTTGAGAAAAATGATCATAATATAAAGTCACCCAAGTCGTTCTAATATCAGTCTGGTTTGGAGCTCACTTCTCTTTACTTAACAGACTCTGTAAGCTAGCTGGGGAGGGGAAGGAGTATGGAAATAGTAGCTTAGATTCTCCATGGACATCACAGTGGCCAAGAACAGAATGAGCTTCAAGGACTGCCAAGTGCTCTATTTCTGTCTTTAGTAACACTGAATTATAAGTTCTTCAAAAATCTCGTCTCTGCTAAATCCACCACACCATGTGTCTGCCCCAGTAGAACTATACCCTTCCAAAATGTATTCATTTATTCACCATTTTCCCCCAAATATATCACTTTCAATTGAACGACCAAAAAGTATTCGTTGAGCGTGAACTATATGCACGACTAACAGTTACCTGTGGCCTTTGCTTGTGACCTCAGGTGCTATTCTCCACGTCTATAATCTCAGTGTTGTCAAGCACAAGTTCTTAATTACATCGCCAAGATGCTTCGCACGTCAAAGCTAGGGACATGCAGCTCCCTCTGCCTAGATTGATTACGTGCTCCTCCATGGGCAAGTAACTAACCACTACCTGTCCTTCCAAGTCAGCCAGATTACTACACCCTCCCGGAAGCTCTCCCTGCCTGGGAAGCTCTCCCTGCCCTGGTCTCTCCCCTGGACCACTGTGATTGCCGCCAACTGCTCTGTGCTACCCCTCCTGCCTCCTTCAGTGCATTTTGCACCCAGCAGCTGGAAGGACTTTTGAAAAATATGCATCAGATCAAGTCACTCTCCTGCATAAAACCCTTCTATGAATTCCTATTAATTGAAGGACAAACCAACTTCCCTCCTTGGCCTCTGAAGCCCCTCAGGCTCTGGCCTCTGCACCCACACCTGATACCTCATGTGTGTCCTTTGCTGTCCCTCCTGCACCCTCCTCTCACCCATCCTGCTCTCCTCCAATCTGCCACCTGTGCTCCTGCCTTAGGGACTTGGCACTTCCCTCTCCTATGCCTGGAGTCTCTACTCTGCAATCCCAACAAGAGTTGGTTCTTTTCATTCCCTGACCCCATGTGCCTCCATAGGGGGAGCTTTCTTAATAGGGTGGTGGGCAGGAGAGACAAAGTTCCTACTCTCTTCAATCTGACACTCCAGGAGGAGAGGACAGACAGAAAACAAGAAATACATGAGACCGGCTTAGGCAGTGGTAAGTAATGTAAAGGAAATTAAAACAAGATGATGTGATAGAAATGTGTTCACCTTCCCGGTGCCAGCCACCAGAAACGTACTCCAAACACTGTAGGCACTGAGTATGTATTCACCACGAAATGAATTCCCCTCTATGTCTGTACATTCTTTCTTTATACTTAAACAAAATGGGTCATAATTTATGCACCGTCCTATGTTCCACTTTCCTCTGTTCATACTATAACTTGGACAGTTTTGCTCATAATCACATGCAGACCTACCCTGTTACTTACTGTTTTCCTCCAATTGAGTTGAACGAATAGTTTATTTTTATTTATGCAGTTTCCTGGTGACAGACTATTTTCAGTATTGTTTTTCCATATTTTTTGGTAATTCCAAACAACACTTCATTGAACATTCTTGAATATATATCTTCATACACTAGGCACTACAATAGTGAAAAAAAATTGCTGGGGTAAAATTATTGGGTCAAAAGAATATGAGTAATATGATTTTCGTAAATATGGCCAAATTGTCCTCAAAAATGATGGCGCCATTTGAACTCCCATACAACACCCTCCCCCCCCCCCCCCCCCCAGACA